>CM071568.1:139915098-140127060 GCA_036426205.1 Ascaphus truei | reverse complement strand
TCTGAGATCAGATGCATTGTAAGGAACCCCAACCCTCTCTAATAGCGAGTCTGAGATCAGATGCATTATAAGGAACCCCAACCTTCTCTAATAGGGCGTCTGAGATCAGATGCATTATAAGGAACCCCAACCTTCTCTAATAGGGCGTCTGGGATCAGATGCATTGTAAGGAACCCCAACCTTCTCTGTAAATTCTTCTGTATTTTCAAATGACCTGAAAATTGCACTGAAACCTTTAGGGAGGCCCAGGGCACCCAATGATTGTTAGGAACCATGGTTCAAAACCACTGATCTAGCCCTTCATATCCTAAACTTCCAAATTAAATGTAATATATTTTGGATACTTTTTCATACAAATGTTTAGAAATGTTGAACAGATAGAAATAAAGGGATCCCATTGATATCCTTCAGTAAGCCATGTTCAACTAGTTCACTGCTGGAAATGCATGCACCTGGCATTTAGAAAAAAGGGGTAAATAAAATCTAAGGCCCTAGGGGCAAGGGACTGTCAGACTTCACCAACGAATCTGTCATAAGAATCTCATGCTTTTACAATAATTACAAAATATGTTTGAACAGAGTAAATGGCACCACAGCAGGAGAAGTGTGACAAGAGAATGTGGTGTACCAGGCTGACAGTTTGTCATTCTATCTCTGTGTGCCTCCTTTTACATGCAATACTTACCTGCCATTATGTATTGAACGTGTTACTATTACTGTCATATCCTGTTTCAGGCTTATATTGCATTGTACCAGAAGGTAACAAGACATCCTATTAGAGAGTTAGTGCACTAGTCTCCTGTATCGATCGTAAATGCTTTGGCTTCAAATCCTGGTCGGTTTCTCTACAGAAATCGAGGTTGTTAGCATTATCCGAATACAATATGTTCCAATGTGCTTACGTTACCATTTTTACGCCAATCCATTATTTAATAATTCATGATAATGTATTATGTTCCAATGAACAAGGATCTGCATAGCTTAGAGAACCAATGATAACCAATGAATGTTACTTCATTTGCGGAGTTACAGCTTTTATCAATAAAAAGAAAAAATCTCGTTGTCATTAGCTCAATGTTGAACCTACGTGGGAGTGAACCTATAAATGTATGCCAACTAAGAGAAGAGTAAGTAACGGCAGCAATTTGATTAGTTTGTTACATCTTGTTTATTGGTTCCTTTAGAATTGAGTTTTTTAGGAATGTTTTTTCTCCTATTTTCTGCCTTTTATTTGTCTTGCTGCATGCTACAATCCCCTCCCCTTTTGTTAGAGGATATATGGGTATTTCTAATTATGTAGGTTGAGAGCACAAGGTAAATTATAACCTCTGTGCAGACTAAATAAAATCTTACAGATTTATATCACTAAGATTAAACACTGACTGCACCTTTAAGGATTTAAATTACACAGAGTACTTTGTTGACGCTCCAACCAATCTCAGCTGTCAGGTGGCTGAAGTGTTCTGTATGTAAAAACAAGACTCAGTATTCTGGGACATGTAGAAATATTGGGGGTTATTCATTAAACTACGATAGTGCAGAAGGGGGCGCTATCACACGGAAACTCCTATCAACTTCCCTCATGCTATATTTCCCCCCGATTGGCAGTTTAATGAATAACCCCCATTATCACCACAGTGAAGGGTTAGAGGCAGATGTGCTTCATATACTGCACCGACACACTTTATTCGAGCAAATACCCAGTATGTACCTGGCAGATACCTGGAATGCGGGCTCCTCACCTCTGACAAGCCCCGTTGCGTTTGCCTTCCCAGCCTGGGTTCATGCCTGGCTGACGGGCGGCTGATCTGTTAAATGATAATGATTAGGATTTAATAGGCTGCAATGCTTCGCGTGTCTACCAGATGGCATAAATTCATGAATTGTAATGCAGTATATATATATATATATACTGTGCAGTATTGCAGCCAGCGGGAATAAAATGCTTCAATCCCTGCCTGGAAAATAACGCAATGCACTCGGGCAGAAAACAGTCACAAACCTCAATACACCCGGGTATACCCGAATTCGTGGGACTAGCCGAGCTCGAATAAAGTGTGTCGCCAGTGTAGTCATAATAAGAATTGGTGCAGGTTGTGACACTAAGCATTAAGCGGTTAAGACATGATTGTTTGAGAATTTGCTTAATGGAGGAAAAGCTCAATGCACGTGGTATAAAGTAAGATCTGTGCTCAGCTCCAGCACAGTATATAAGCCACGAGGGATTTGCATCCAGAGTGGCAAATGGGCACTGTAAAATTCTCAAAACTGGCACATTTTGGATGTTTGCAAACGGCAAAACCGTTGCAAAAATAGCAGAATCTATCAAAACAATCAGTATACGTTCGCAGTATGCTAATATGGGTGTTTTTCTAAAAAAAAATGGTGGTTATTTGCAGCCACATTTGGCAGCGTTTGCTAAAAGACACATTGGCAAACATTGCAAAAGTTTGCTCTGTAAATGCTGACTAATCGGACCTTGTTTAGAGGGAAATCCCCATGGGGCTTTTCGGACGTAAATGGCCTGAGTGACTGCGTCATCCTACATAAAATTATCCCCTAAATCTAATTTAGGACATATAATAAGATAAAAAGTTAAGGAGTTCCAGGTTTTTCTGCAGAATTTCATGTTAAGCAAGAAACAAATACTCTTGTTAATGAACTGGGGATTTGGTAAAACGTTGAGAGTTCTGCGTTTTTTTTTTAGTAGTCGATGTCCTTAATTGGGAAACGAAGGGCAATTAATGGTGTAAACTATCCAGAAACAGTACCAGGAGGTGACAGATACTTCAGCTTGTGCTGCTCTGCCTGCTGAGCCTGAGCATGATAGTCAAGACAATAATTAAAACACTAAACCAAAGTGTTGGGGGCAATGACACCAGAGAATAAACCCTGCTTCTTATTTATTGACACCATCAAATATAATAACTGATATAATAAACAGATATATTAATATTACCATATATTTTCATATATAAAGGTAATGACTATAATTACCTATAAGATTTAAAGTTATATATAAATCGTGCTTGCCATTAATTTATTTTCTTTGTTTTTAGGACTTATCACAATTAAAGATGCTCATGAAATCGAAGCAAGACTTAATGAAGTGGAGAAACTTCTGAAGACCATCATAAACATGCCATGCAAAGTAAGTTTTCCACAAAATAGCCCTCATATATGAGTCTTTGGACAGCATGAGTATGATGTTGCCCGTTTCAGAAATTTAAAAATTGATCTTTCTTCCGGGTTCATGAGGATCATAGATTAACCGGTATGATTATTATGGACCATAAAATGTGCCAAATTCTAATTGTGTTAGAAAAAGAACATGAGAGCATCAAGGAGTCATTGCAAGTTTAACCACCAATCAGAAATCGGAAGCCTTTTGTGCCTAATCGTGGCTACTAGCTCTGAAGGGGTTACAAGGAAGGCGCAGATTTCAGAAATAACGTGAGGCTGAGCATGACTTACGGAACTAATAAGGCAGCAGCATATTGTGTTTCTCACCTGCGAGGATTTGAGTGCTGCAGTCTTGAGTTATAACTAATATTGCCAGGGCAGCTATTGCAGAAGCAGCGGGCCCCATGTTTACATCGCACACCATGGGTGGGTCTATTGCATGTTCAGACTAGTTACATGTTAGTATGCTGTATAACCACACTCTTACTTCTAGTCACTTCCCCCGCTGTGACCCTGATCTTTTTTTCTATACAGTCTCACGCATCTTTCCTTCCTGTTTCTTTTTTAGTATTCAAAGTCAGAAGTTGTGCTCACCTTCTTTGAGAGGTCTCCACTGGACCAAGTGTTAAAAAATGATAACGTTCACAAGATTCAACCAAACTTCCAAAGCCCCATTAAAATATCTGGTAAGCAATTTTGTTATATTGTATTCTTCTGAGTTCTGCACTGTACATCATTAAACAACACATACAGTGTCAGACACTTAGTGGTCTATGGACTAAGCGTTATAAATTGCTTTTTTGGCTCAAAATCAGTGCAGGGAAATCCCATTTTAAATTGAGCTTGTGTGCACATATATACTAACCTGACATTTCTGTATGTGCGCCATCCGTGTAATTTTTTTTTTTTTGGAGCACAAAAATGGACAGAGCTAGAGGTACATGTTAATGGTATGTACTAAAAAGAATGCTTCTGTGCGCCAGAACAGGACAAAGTGCGTCAAAACCGGCTGTCATGATCAACTTGGTGTAAACCCTAAAAGTCTGCTTATAGAGTCAGTGCAGAATTGCTATGTACAGTATCAACCAAAAATGTGTTTGACGCAGCAGGGGTGTTTGATTATATGTTCACTAAATGTATTATTTTCACAGCATTCTCACTATAAATAATATTGCATTATTAATATTTATTTACTAATACAAGTAAAATTTTTTAAAAATATACACAATTCTGTTATAATTTCAATTGTATCAATCAGGTATTTAACATGACACAATGTGTCAACAATTTTTCCGAACAACAAATGATGTGTCATGTATGAAGCCTTCATACATGCGATGAACATATTTTATTACTTTGTGGTCCGTGAAATTGTGACACACAAAAACATGTAAAATATAATCTTAGAACAGTACAAAGGCCTTAGTCTGCCAATTGTATACATCATTTTCAAATCCACTGCTGCTTCCTGCTCACATTGATGGATTTACAGTATTTACATTCTTTAAAGGAGTAGTTCCTCCTGCACTTCTTTTCCCCTCAACCCAGCCTTTTGTTTTGTATCTATAGGGTCCTCCGGAGCTGAACTGCATTAGTTTCAGCTCTGGGGAACCCCTGCTTCCCAAGATACTGACTAGGTAAGGTGCCACCGGTAGCATCCCCTACAGATGAAACAAATGGGGATTTAAATGTCCTGCATCAAGCGGTCCAATAGGAAGCCGCAACTTCATCCATCGCGGCTTCCGATTGGCCCATGGGATGCGAGGGATTTAAACCTTCAGGAAGTACTGGTGGCATCTTCCCTGGTAAGTATGTCAGGAACCAGGGAGTCCCCAGCGTAGATATGAATGCAGTTCTGCTCCGGAGGCCCCCTACTTCCCATACATGTTAAAAAAGTGGGGTGCGAGCAAGGAATGGCACCTTTAATTTGCGAAAAAGTGTGTGTGCACATTTGTTGTGTTGATGCAAAATGTAACACTGGGGTCTAGAAATGTAGAAAGTAAGACAACATTTACAAAGCAGGACCAGATAGCAACTTAAGGCCTATTATCATGAATAGGATGTAAGCTGTCTTACAGCTTTGCACTGCATAGTAAAACTGGGCCTAAGTGTCTTGGTCAGTAGTTAGAGGTTCTTCAAGGATCCAAGGGAATTGCACAAAGTGGAGGGGAAGTAATGTGGGGGAGTTATGTAAACTGTAAGTCTCACGCCGAATTCTAAGAGCTGGAACTTTAATTAAAATATTTTATTTTGTTTATCACAGCATGATAACATTCTAACAGAACATTGTGGTCAATTTTTTTTCAAGTGAAACGTATTTTCATTTATTAACACACCTATTAATTTTAAGGGAGTAAACAACAATCCTAGAACATAAACCAATTGTGTTTCCCAAAAGGGAAAAAAAATACTTCCTGACTTGACTAAATCACTATCCGATTTTTACCAGGATTGGTGATCTGCCTCTTTTAACCTGACCTGCATATCAATTAGCGTTTTCTTTCTCTCTTTGCTAAGACGATATGCAGTGGTTTTGAACTAACACATACAGTGATTGCTATATCAATAGGGATTAAGCTGCACATTTTCCCAGGATCTTACAGTAATGTGCCCTTTCCATTGTAACAGGCGACATATTTTGTTTTACTCTCAGAGGAAATCAGAGATTAACCTTGATCATTTTACAGCCCGCATATTTAAACCTGCATCCTCTACAGGAACTTAGCGTTGAATGGAAATGTATTGTCTATATTAGTCCTTTCCCTCATAAGCTAGCTTTATACAAGGTGAACAATTCTTATTTGTATAGCCTATCCTCATGTTTAGGAGCCATATTTTTCAACTTAGTGGCAGTATTTCTTGTTATATGAAACCGTAGTACAGGATTCTTCAACTGGGGGCCAACGAAGGGCCTTGGTGTGACCGTTACACTCTCTGCTCTGGCTAATTTTATAATTTTTGTTTAAGAAGCTAAGTGCAAATGTTCACACTGAAACATACTTATAAATTAAGGTAATGGAAATATACTGTGTGTATATGTATGTATGTATATATATATATATATATATATATATATATATATATATATATATATATATACAGGTAAACCCCGTTATAGCGCGACCCGTTATAACGCAAATCGGTTATAACGCGGTTTTCACGTGGCTCCCGTTTAAAAAAAAAAAATACATTTTTTTACATTTTTTTTGCACACTGCACACACTGCACACACTGCACACACTGCACACACTGCACACACTCTCACTGCACACACTCTCACTGCACACACTCTCACTGCACACACTCTCACTGCACACACTCTCACTGCACACACACTCACTGCACACACACTCACTGCACACACTCTCACTGCACACACTCTCACTGCACACACTCACACTGCACACACTCTCACTGCACACACTCTCACTGCACCACTGCACACACTCACAGGACACTACATACTCACAGGACACTGCACACACTGACTGCACACTGCACACACTGACTGCACACACACACTGCACACACTCACAGGACACTGCCCACTACACACACTCACAGGACACTGCACACACTCACAGGACGCTGCACACACTCACAGGACACTGCACACTGCACACACTCACAGGACACTGCACACACTCACAGGACACTGCACACTGCACACACTCACAGGACACTGCACACTGCACACACTCACAAGACACTGCACACACTCACAGGACACTGCACACACTCACAGGACACTGCACACTGCACACACACTCACAGGACACTGCACACACACTCACAGGACACTGCACACTGCACACACACTCACAGGACACTGCACAGCACACACACTCACAGGACATATATTGATACATCGATCTCCAAATTTTTCTATCTTTATCTATATATTAGTACAGATGCTATTAAATCTTGCAACATTTTGAAATTTAATAATTAAGAAGTGTTTGAATGTATCAATAATTCTATTACCGTAGGCTTGTGGCCCTTCTACTCCTAAATTTGGAGATCTATATGTAGTTGAAGAGCCCTGTCCTAGTAATTTAAAGTCATACAATATATGCTTACCTGCATGTGTTCACAGTTTATCCAGTTATTTCTGGAGAGAATTTGGATTGACAAAGCGCTTATGCGAAATGTGCGTCGGGATTTCCCGATGACATAAATTCTGTCAGAGTTCTTCTGTCTATTCAGACAGCTACCGGCGGCTCTCCGGAGCGACGAGCAGCGCACAGCCCCATTGGCAGGGTATCTGAAAATGCTTCGAGACCGCCCTGTGCATTTCAATACTGTAGCATTACCATGATCTTACACAGACTAAGGGTGTTCTTTACCCCCTCCGACCCCTGTCCTCTCCACTTTCCCTTGTTGCAGGGCTTAGACGAGTGCAGAAATTAGCTGCATCAACTAGTTGATTATCCGGTACCGGCAGCATTGCACTGGCGCTGTTTCTATTGTCTCTCCTACACTGCACTTAGTCTGCCTCGTACAGCTCATTGAGACACATCAGCATCACTAGTCTATGAACTATGCTACTTTGTGTATCTGATACATTGTGGGCAATCTGCTCACCTACACTCCCCTCTTTTTCCCCCTGAGATTTACAACAAAGGAATCAATCATTGATAGATACTGTGTTGCTGATACACTGTGAGTAATTGACTACTGGACTGAGTGTTGTACAGAATGATTGTGCAAATATTGCAGCGTTGTAAATATGTTACTTTTGTGTGTGATCCCTCAGTCTTTTAGTTTGTGTAAATAGCACCATATTAAAGATTTTTTACTTTAACATTCTTATATACTCACTTCTACTACTCAATTAGGGGACTAGTTAACCCTTTGCGCACCATATTGACCATTACTGAAATACACCATGTGAATCACATCCTGTGATTCATGGTAGAATCATTTTTTGGTTCTACCGCAACTGATTTTATACTAGGCTCCTGTGATTCTTGTCAACACAGGACTAGTATAATCCTTTGATGTATTTATTTTAAACATAATTTTCAGTAATTACTATACTATTACTAACTACGTAGGTTAGAGTTTATAAAATTGTTTTTTTCCCTCTCTCTTTGGAGGGCATACTTTCTTTTTTGTTATATTCATTAATAATATTGCCCCATTTGCTAATTGCACATATATCCCAGGTCCCCCTCTGGGCTCCCTCTCAGTCCTCGGTCCCCACTGGTTCCCCGCTTATCCCCGCTTCAGCGGGGGAACCACAGGTGTGTGTGGAGAGATGCCGGGTGCCGCCGGAGTGGCAGGCGACCTGGCACAGTAGTGGAGAGCGTGGCGGCAGTCAGGGAGCGCTCCGGTGCTCCGGAGGGTCCACAGTGGGATGCCAATAGCGCGCCGCCATGTTTTACATAGCCGCGTATGGGCTGTGTGAATTTGCGCGTGCGCAGTGTCTCCAGGGTACGGCAGCCATTGTCAGAGGCGCGCGCATGCACCAGAGATTGGGACAGCGTCGGGCCTTGCGAGCGGCTCCGCGGGGACTACAAGTCCCATCATGCACAGGGGTTGCAGGAACACGTGAGACCCAACAGCCAATAGGGCTCAGAGCTTCCCCTGCACAAAGTAGATAGAATTGGCGCGCTTCAACCATGCTAGGGAGTTGGAGCCAGGACAGAGAAGGGGAAGGTAGGTTCTGAGTGTCAGTGGCACTCAGACTAGGCCAGAGTACCCCCTTAGGTCCCAGATAGGCCCCACTCAAGTGAGATTGTGGTTTCTTCAGGATAGGCCCTAGATAGGGACGCTTCCCCATTTACTGAGTAGTGTCAAGGATACAGAGGAAGATGCTGCGCGGTGATTGCGACTTGTGGTCTGGGACCAGACCACCTACGTAAAGAGACTCTTAAAGGTGGGACCCTCCTACCGGAGACCACCCAACTCAGAGGCGGAAACCATCACGGACGGTCTTGTCGCTGGATCAGTGGATTCCCATAGCTAAGTTGGCCGCACCGAGTACTGGAGTACTCGGCAGGTACCTCACAAAGTGCACCAACAACTCATGGGGTAGCGTTACTCCCTACACTCTTGGGTGGGCCCGGACATTGGGGCAAAAGGACATCAGGGTATTGGTGCAGAGTGTACTTTGGGGACACTCATTGGTGGTACAGAGTTGGGGTTGTTACACTGTGTGGTACAGGGCACTGTTTATGGTTTTCCGTGCCGTTTGATGGGGCATTCCTCAAACTTCCTGCAGGCCCCCCTCCCTCCCCACCTAAACTTCCTTGTATCGTTCTCAGTGGCAGAAAGTCCTCCATAACGTCTTTGCTAGAACAACATGGCAGAAAGATAAAACTTTGATTGCAGTGCGATGGTGTCACTGCTAATAAAAAGAGAGGGGACACACTGCAGGTATGAGGAGAGTAAACAGCAGCCATAGAGCCTCTCGTAGACACTGGCAAACCTTAATACTAAAATAGTGAATGTCAGTAAATAAAGAGATTATTTTGGTAAAGAACTGGGTTTGTATGGCAGGCATAAACGTACAGGGGTCCATGTTAAAATGGATTAGAAGCAAAGGGTGACACTGTGTGCTCATTTGCATGTCATTTCCAGAATCCCTAGCTGCAGTGGAAGCACTGTATGCTAAGAGATAATAGGGAAAGGCAGAGTTGCAGACCTTTCTAAGACGTGAATGTGCTCACAAGGGGTATTTATATTTGCTGTACCCGTAGGCCCAAATCTACAAAGCTCTTGCAAGTTAATAAACGTAATGCATTAACCTAACTTAATGGCACATTAACACTTAACGATGTATCTTCAAAGGACCATAACATCATGTTAAGTCATGCTTTCTACAAATGACATGCAAATGAGGCATCATCATAACCTAACACAGAAGTCTGTTAAGATTAACGTAGGGACTTAATGTTACATTGGTTAGGTCATATCTACTCTTAAGACAGGTCCAAGAAGGGGCCAGAAAAGATCCTATATTATGCACTCAGTGCGGGATAAAATAAATGGACTATATAATGTTCACTTGTGTATATATAATTTTGATGCTATTAAAGTTTTATTATTTTTCCTTTTAGTCCTATGTGGACATATATTTGGTGTATGTCAAAGTATCTCAGCTATGGGTACTGACCCCCTTGTAGAGACATTTAGTTCTCATGGGCTAATAGTCCATTAATTTTATCCCACACCGAGTGCATCATATAGGACCTTTTCTGGCCCCTTCTTGGGACCTACCTTGATAAAATATATATTTTCCTATTTGCACCGTGTTATACATAATACATTTATTATTTGAGTATTAGGTAGAGTGGTTAGGTGACCATCACTTTTAGGTCACCATACTATTTTCATTTCATATCATTGCCATCTACTGTAAACTGCAGACAGACAAAGAGAGATTTTACAGGGTCTGGTTGGGTATAGCACTATCGTTAGACATCAATTAACTAACATAGTGCCTTTTCCCATTGTTATTTCCCTCTCATCTCTTTCCTCAGTGAATATAATGTCTGTTCATGTGTTAGGTAACGTTATGAGCTTTGTGGATCTTGCCCTATATGTGTTAAGCACAAAGTTGACGTTAGGCTGAGTTTTATTTTTAAAGCAGCAATACTACATCCCCCTTTTTTTATTTCTCTTTTCTTATTTTTATATGTAAAGCATGTGACATACTAAGCTGGCAATTGTTTGATGCTCGTGTTCTAAATCTGTAACATTCCTGATTGTGGGCCTAACATAATGGCCGCTTCAGTCAATGTTTCTCAGCAGCTACAATGTATCTTATATTACTAAGGTATCATATATTGTAACAGTTTAAGCTCAAACTGCATTGGCAACAAATTATCCCAAACAGGAAAGTGTTATAAAATATCTTGCACTGCTGGGGAGGTGGGATAAAACCTGCTATAGAAATCAAAGGATGCTTTAAAACTAATTCAAGATGTATTTCAAAGAAGAAAAAAAAACATGTAAGATTTCACATATTTTGCTGCTTTGAGAGTCCTGCAAAGCATTGCTGGGTAGGTAAGCTTTCTCCATACCTTATCAGATAATTTGCTCTTAAAAATGACAATGTGTACAGTATGAACGTTTTTCTCCAGTTAGTCACAAGTATAAAAATGTATTGAGTGCTATACATATACACATATTTTAATGTAAAATGAATTAAGACTTTGATTTTTTTTTTTTTAAACCCTCTAGTAGTTTTTGAAATAACTACAACAAAATAAGTGCCTTTTATCATTTTCTTTTTAACTTCATTGCTGGTATAATTGTGCCACCTACAGGTTCGATCTGTTTGTAGTTTGTCAACTCCGCAGTCTCTACCCTATACTGTAGTTCAAATGACTAGATACGCACTTCTTATTTGACAGGCAAATACACACAGTTTTTTTTTTTTTTTTTTTTAAAGCGGCAGACCAAGCAATAGCCTACATATGTGTGTGTTTTTTTTAAAAAATAAATCAGTTCTGTACTATGAGAAAATACTTGTAGCATTTTTTTCAAAACAATTCTGAATTACATGTTTAAAGTATTATAATGTAGCAAGCCTTTTTTGTTTCTATAGCAACCATTTGCAAAGTCACTTCTTCTGAAACAGGCTCTGGCACACACCATTTTGAGCCCTGACCTCTCTCTAGCAGCGCAGAACTCAAGTATGACTTCCTGGTCAGATGATCTTCCCCACAGAACTTTGTCATTAATATGCAAATGATTTCCACTGACTGCAGAATACTCCTCTGCAACCATTTAGTGAACTCTTTAGCCAAATCTTCGCCGGTCAATCACAGGAGAACAGATCAATCAGCAAATTAGCTAATTATTTATCTTTGTGTGGATTGCATTGATGCATGTATTTAAGGGGGGGGAACAGCAGCTTGGAATGCTGCTTTAAAATGTAAATTCTGGACTTTAGTTAGGCAATAACTTGCTTATAAGGATAATACAGATCTAGCAGACATTATTGCACCAGTTAACACAATGCATTGTGTTAATGCTGGCACGTTATTTAAAAGTAATGCCATTAAAAACAATGGTTAACGAGTAAATTAAAAGGTGTGTTAACGCATTATTTTGTCTGTTACTTCGCGTTAATGTGGGCAATAACGCCTGTTACATCTGTATATGCTTAGTGCACATCCTTAGATTATCAATGTGAACCTAATAATTGTCCTTAGTTTTTTAGTTGCCTTTGCACAGTGATAACCTTCTCTCAGGCACAGTGCTTCCTCTCCAAGTCACTGGGGATTATTCATTAAGCAGCGATAGCGCAGATTCAAGACTACCCCACAGAATTTCCCATTCAAGTCAATGGGAGCTTTGGGGCAGCACTGCCAAATCGGCACTAACATACTTCAATGAATTATTCCTACTGTATTTACCATTGTTTGTCAGTCTTTGTCCATTTATACCAATGTTTCTCAGTCTGACCCTCAGTGTATTTCAGCCACATCAGTGTAAATGAATGCCTTAGTGAGTCTGCGTGTGCTCTTTGCTGGCAAGTGAGTGGAATCTTGGTTGGTTCTCTCCTAAATAGGGTATGGATTGAGTCTACTGAGTATAAGCTAAACAACCACCACTGCAGACTCAGCAGCTGTAAACATCTGGTTACTAGACTTTAAATACAGGCTACTTCCTTTTTTTAATTTTTTGTTGTAACCTCAAAATGTCCAAAAATACATGTTAACATTTGTCCAAAAATACATGTTAGCATTTGTTCAAAATGCGAACTCAAATAAACGAAATCTCCCCATTTTCTTCTCATAAGTTAGGCATTAGCGGCTTAGCCATTAAAGTAAGTATCACATATGGTACTAATTTCTCAGCTTCGTCTTGAGGAACAGCACAAACCTGTCAACCTGTCTCAATTTCATTAAAAAAAAAAAATGAAGGCAATCAGTGTAAACCTTTCTTTAGAAGTATGGAGAGAAAAAAATGAATGTTTTATTGCTGTGATCTGGGCCATGGCATTTAGATTTAATTAGGTTGCTTAAACACCTTTTTTTTAAAAAGTCAATTAGAGTTATCACTATCTACAAAGATCATACCTTCAGCCAATGTAGAAGTGCACATTATTTGTAATGTAAAGGTTACTACTCGCACACCATCTAAATATTACTGTGTATGTAAGGCGGTGACATCATGTTCTGCAGGGAAGGATAATGGAGATTAAGTGGTCTAAAACTCCAATTAGTTATTATTATTATTATTATTATTATTATTATATACTGAATGGTAAGAGAGTTCTGCTCTGGTGACCATACAGTATAAAAAGGACGACCGACTGAATCATATGCATTTTAAAGTTGTTTTAATCATATCCATCTTTGTAAGGAGGTATATTGCAATTGTTTGTAGAAGAATGATCAAAAGCAAGGGAATACTGGACAATATTCTGTGATAGTTGATATACCAGTTGTCTCAAATGCACCACTGGATGGCACCATACATCAGAGACATTGCCATTTTACCTAAAATGTGCAACAACCCCAGCGCTGCCAGAGGGGTAAGCAACATGTTGATTTCCTTTGGGTTCTCTTTTTATTCCGTTGCTGAAATGGCATTAAAAAGTAGGAGTTCTGAGTGAGATTGAAAAAAAAAAACCTCTTTATTTAGAATTTTATAGAATATACTAAACAGAAAAAAAAAAGGTAAAAGGGGAAGGGAACTAGGCAGCCTGGTAGTAATCGGATCAAACTAAACTTCTAGGTAAAGTTGTAAGTTATTGAGATTGCCTCAAAAAAGAGGGGGAATTGGTTGGTGTGAGACTCCCTCATTGAATTGGAACCAAAATTCCCAGGTCAGTGTACAATGACTTTGTGTGTCTCTGGGAAGACTCGTTAGCTTCTCCATGACCATTACTCTCCCTATGGATCTCTTATGTTATCGGAGAAGGTTTTTTAACATCATGCTATTGATGTCTCATGTTTGTGGAAAATAAGTTTTGTAGTATATTTGTCTGAACTTGGGATGCGTTGACAATAAAAATATCAAGAGGACTCTAAATATGAATGATCAGTAGACAGGGTCAGACTGGCCCACTGGTGAACCCCCGGCAAAGCAGGGCCACCGACATTTGGATGTCACAGGCCCAGGGAAGGAAGGGGCTAAATAGCCGAGCTAAACAGCCCCAGTCTGATAATGGTATCTACGAACTCTACATAAATGACCACAGATACTGTAGAACAAAGGATATAGTTTCATAAGACCCTCTTACACACAGTGAGTATGGTATTCCTGCAACAACCCAGAATATAACAACACATGGTTCTGGGACTTGTAAGTCTTACTTTGCACACTGATTCCAATAAATCGACAGAATCTGAATTCAAATTAACACTCGAATAAGTGGAATATTATAAATATGTCTCGGCATACAATTTTAATAGTACAGTACAGTAAAGCAGAATAGAGTAATGTTTGGGAGTAATAATTAACTATGTATCAAACGCTTTGCTGCAAATTTGGGAAAACTGAGCCAGATTTATAAAAATTTAAATACTATTGAAAGAAATTGTTTTTTTTCCCCTTTGATAAGTATTTTTTGTTCTGCAGTTTTGTTGCAAAGATAATTTTGTACATGGTCCACAATGATCTGTAAAACAAAAAGTGAAGCACCGAAACCTAATACTCTCGTGTCTCACTAAATTACATAGATATAAATATATATACTTCCCAGCTCCTCGTTGAGACGCAGCTCCATATTCAGACTATACAAAAAGTCTGCGCAAAAGGTATCCAATGTGGTAAATCCGGTCACGAAAAAACGGGTATATTAAATGGGTCAAAGACCCTCTCTGCAGGGGATGTCGTTACTTATTCCATACTAAGGGAAAGATCCTCAGCACATACGGAATAGAGAAATAAAAGAGAAAAAGAGAACATGGCGTAAAACCATTTACTAATCAAAATAAGTAAAAAAATAAATTTCACTCACAAGTGTAGGTGAGTATAAAACCTTTAGAGCGTGTAGAGATCGACCTGGAGAGAGATGGGAGAGCTGTATTTGGGAAGCACCGAGGATTCCTTCTACATGGCGAATGACTGTCCATGTGATGATCGGGGAGCCGGCAGAGGTGATTGTGGTGATTGTGGGAGCAGAGAGTGGAGCACCGGGAGAACAGCGAAACCTCATCCGCACCCACAGAAAGCACAGGATGACCTTTTAACGGTCTAAAGGCTTTATTCTCCCCTACATTTGTGAGTGAAATGTATGAATTTGTTACTTATTTTTATCAGTAAATGGTTTTACGCTATGTTCTCTATTTCTCTTTTCCATATGTGCTGAGGATCTCTCCCTTAGTATAGAATAAGTGATGTCATCCACTGCAGAGACTGGTTTTGACCCATTTAATATACCCCACTTTTTTCCGCTCTCGGATTTACCACCTTGGATACCACAATGACCTGTAACTGTAATATATATATATATATATATATATATATATATATATATATATATATATACGACATACACATTGCTTGACAAATCACCCAAAAATCTCGCTGAACCAAAAATCTACCGCCACTAGCCCCGCCCACCAAAAAGAAAATTGAATAAATTCCTAGTAAGAACAACATTAGTTTTAGACATAAGTTTATTTATTGTATTACAGTTATACTTTACTACAATTAGTCCTTGTTACGTGTGTGTGTTGTGGGGACTAGTTCCTGCACCCATTAACCAGTGGTGATGCCCCCGCTTCACAATATCTAAAGCAAGGCAATCCCCGGGATTAACCTGCTCCGCAGTCCCTCAATGTCCAGGTACCTATTCCCGCAATATTATAAGTTGGAGGGGAGGTGTTCCCTACCTATCTTCTGGGTTGGGGGGATTCGATGTCTGTCTGAAGCTTGAGTCAGATCTGGAAGAAAGACAGTATAAGGTTATTTTCTTGTATGTATCAGGGCAGTTAAGATATACAGGGTAAATAAGATAATAAGAGGGAGGGAGACAGAGGGGGGGAGAAGGAGACAGAGAGGAAGGAGACAGGTAGTACGAGGGAGCAGCGATGGGGAGAGAGACAGGGAGACAGAGAGGGAGAGACAGGAACAAGAGGAGAGATAGACAGGGAGACAAGAGGATGTCGGAGAGAGAGACAGGGAGACAGAGAGGGGGAGAGAGACAGAGAGGGGAGAGAGACAGAGAGAGATTGACTGACGGGGGGTGACTGACTGAGTGGGGGAGTGACTGGACTGGACTGGGTGGGGTGGAGACTGGTGGGGTCACTGCTGCTGGTGGGGGTGACTGATGGGGGGGTACCTCTGGTGTCCTACACACACACACACAACACACACTCTCCCATGCACACACTCTCCCATGCAAACACTCAAACATTCTCCCATACACACACACACACCCTCCCATACAACACACACACACACGCCACAACACACACACACACACACACACACACAACACACACACACACACACACACACACACACACTCACTCTCTCTCTCTCTACACACACGGGGGGGGGAGTAGAGAGGAAAGGCTGCGACCAGAACCACCACCACTGCCCCCCGCGCAAATGTCCTGCCCAGCGGGGGTGCCGGGGACAGGGGGAGGAACACCCCCGCTACCACCTCCCACCCCGCGCGGGCAGTGGGAGCACTGGGGACAGAGAGAAACACCCCCGCTTCCACCTTCCGCGTGGGCAGCAGGAGCACCGGGGACGAGGAGGAACACCCCCGCTACCACCTCCCGCCTCGCGCGGGCAGCAGGAGCGCAGGGGTCCGCATGGGGGCAGCGGGATGCAATGAAGCAATGGAGTACTAACCAGTTGAAGCTGAAAGGAAGGCTGATACGCCTGCGTGGCCTTATATAGAGCCTGGCTGAAAAAAATCTTGGCAGCCCGCCAAGTCCCATCAAGCGAATCAGGTTTTTTTTTTAACAATTCATAGAACCGCGTGTGCTACACAGCCATTATCGCCACGGGGGTAAATCTGTTTGCCCATGGTGACCGGGCAACCGGATTTGTCGAGCGATATATATATATAGATAGATATATATATATCCTACATCTGTCTATATATTCATATATATATATGGTGGCATTATGGTAAATAGTAAGGATATATTGGGATGGTAATTCTCAAACAATCCTGCTACCTCCTTCCACATTACTATTGGAAATACGATCATTCACTCAGTAGCCCAAGCACGCTGCCTAGGGGTCACACTCGATTCCTCTCTCTCATTCGCCCCTCATATTCAAAACGTTTCTAAAACTTGTCGCTTTTTCCTCCGCAATATCACAAAGATACGCCCTTTCCTCTGTTACTCGACTGCTAAAACTCTGACTCAGGCCCTCATTCTCTCCCGTCTTGATTACTGTAACCTCCTGCTGTCCGGCCTTCCTGCCTCTCACCTGTCTCCCCTACAATCTATTCTAAACGCTGCTGCCAGAATCACTCTACTCTTTCCAAAATCTGTCTCCGCATCTCCCCTCATGAAATCCCTCTCCTGGCTTCCGATCAAATCCCGTATCTCACACTCAATTCTCCTCACTTTTAAAGCTTTACATTCTTCTGCCCCTCCTTACATCTCAGCCATAATTTCTCGCTATGCACCATCCCGACTCTTGCGTTCTTCTCAAGGATGTCTTCTTTCTACCCCCTTTGTATCTAAAGCTCTCTCCCGCCTTGAACCTTTCTCACTTTCTGCCCCGCACTTCTGGAATGTCCTTTCCCTCAATACCCGACTAGCACCCTCTCTATCCACCTTTAAGACCCACCTTAAGACACATCTGCTTAAAGAAGCATATGAATAGCACTGGATACTCCTGGACACATAATACATAAAGCTTGGCCCCCTGCAGACGCACTTACTAGAATTCCCTCCTGCTGTCTCTGTACGTTCTCCCTACCTACCAATTAGATTGTAAGCTCCTCGGAGCAGGGACTCCTCTTCCTTAATGTTACTTTTATGTCTGAAACACTTATTCCCATGACCTGTTATTTATATTATTTGTTATTTATATGATATGTATTACTACTGTGAAGCCCTATGTACATTTATGGTGCTATATAAATAAAGACATACAATACAATACAATCCTTACACATTTCTAGCTAAACTATTCTTTGACATATCTGCAGAGCTTTGTGGCAGAGATTGTGGAAAAAATGAGTTTTTGTGTTATTGGAACTGTTCATCAGCCAGGTGTTCTGTTTTAAAGTCCGTGTAGGAGCCAGGATTTTAGCGATCAAAGCTTTGAATGAATCCGAAAGCCTTCTTCATGCACTTCAAAAGTATGGTAACTCGCAACGAGAGGGTTTCAGTGGGACTATGGGTGTAGAGAGTACTTCCCGACTTGCACTGATCATAATTCTCATATCATACGTGCTGACCTTGGCCCCCTGCAGATGCACTTATCAGAGCACCCTCCTGTCTGTAAGTTCTCCCCTACTTACCACTTAGATTGTAAGTTCTTCAGGGCAGGGACTCTTTTTCCCAATGTTACTTTTATGCCTGAGGCGCTTATTCTCATTATGTGTTATATTACTGTGACATGTATTACTGCTATGAAGAGCTATGTTTCTTTTTCTATAGGTTTATCCATATACAGTATTTTTCTGCTTTTTGATTGAAGTACCAGAGTCTTGTGGTTTTTGAGATACTGGATGTTAAACTTCTGCTTCTTCTTTCTTTTTAGAAATCATGCGTTCAAATGGATTTTGTTTAGCAAACACAGAAACTATAGTCATCGACCACAGCCTTCCCCATGTAAAAGATCCCGATATGGATGTAGATTCATCGGATCATGTGTAAGTATATTGCATCTCATCGCAATTACAATGATTCTCTTTGCTGTCATCTTGCCATGCTATAACCTTGCCAGTCCATTTCCCATCAATGACCTTCTGTTGGCATCCCTTTGCATTTCTCAGTGAAAGAGGAGAGTAATTGTTCATCTCGCTTTTTGCCAAAACGCCCCCTGGCAATTTGATGATTATCAGAGTGGGAAGTTGTTATACATTTGCATATAATAAAAAACACAACTTGCCTATATCCTATAGCTAGAGTCCAAACTCTAAAACATTAAGAGTGTTTTTCACTTTTATAAAACAGTGTACAGAAAATAAAAATATCACTTGGTGAGCACATTCATAAGTCTCAAACAGTTCTGCAACCCTGCCATTCCACACTATCTCCTAGCATACAGTGCTTCCACTGCAGCTAGGGATTCTGGGAAAAGGCATGCAATGAGCACACAGTGTCACCTTTTCACCTTTCCTGTTATTAAACAGTGGAACCCTTAAAACCTTTTTCTGATTTTGAAAAACCCCAGCTCAGCAATCTTATGCACCTAATATTTAATAACTGTACTAGGGACTATGTGTGTGTGTGCGCGTGTGTGTGTGTGTGTGTGTGTGTGTGTGTGTGTGTGTGTGTGTATATATGTGTGTGTGTGTGTGTGTATATATATATCTATATAAACTGACAGAGTGCAAACAGGCACAGAGTGAATAATATGTGCAGCACAATACCAGTGAAATGAATGTGTTAAACACAGATGGTACTCAAAACAGTGAATGACGACCTACAGTACTCACATTAGGAGGGTTGGATTCAAACAATAAATTAATCCTTAACAGTAACTTGGTAATGGATATGCAATGATGATCATGATGAATACATGAAAAAACAAAATTCAAGAGAGAAGGGCATAGTGTGATACTGTATTGAATTAAAATACACAAGGCTGTACAGGTTACACTCACAATTAGCCCACAGGCAAAGCACAGATAGACCACAAAGTCCTGTGCTGTGGATGCACGAGTCCTCAGTTTCAGAATTGTGGTGTGTATAGTTGGGAAGTGTCGGTAGGGGATGTTTTGATGCCTGAGATCCATAGTTCGTCCGCCGCACTATCTCACCTGTTCTGTCCCGAGCTGCGTGTCCGCAGACAAAAATCTCAAATAGAATCGAACACATATTATAAATGTACATTTTGGTTTAACCCTTAACTGTAAATCTATTAGTCAACAAACTGTCCTAGGGTGCCTGCCCTAGCTACTCTAGATCCTAACTTAACTATATATAGCGGGGTACTCCCTGGCTACTATTCTACCCAATGGGCTAGCAGTAAACCCTGGTATTTATAGGCTTGCCAGTAGTTGGTAAGGGGTTTCCCCTGCACCTTTGGTACTGCACTTGAGTGACAGCAGGGGGTGGTACATCCTGTTGTAGTTGGGACAATGGGGGACTGCCTTCTGGCTGTACGTAAGGGCAGGACCGCCCTAAATTTGGAGGTTGTTCCTTCCCTCTGAGGAAGGCAGGTCACACGTCTGGGAGCCTGAGATTGGGGCCTACCCATGTGCTCTTCCCTGCGGGGACGAGTGAGTGTGATTATACCTCTGCCTTGCTAGAGAGGTGGGGAAGAGTTGGGACGGCTGTAGGTGCCCTTGGCCTGTAGTGACTGTCCAGGGACCATCTCCAGTGAGAGCTGATCTAAGGAGACTGTATCCGGCAGAAGACTGCTGAGTAACTCTTGTGTTACTGCAAAGTGTGTAGTAATAAACCGTTCATGTTTGCAATTTACCTCCGGCCTGGTTTGTGATTAACTGGGGGGGAGAGTATAAATTCTACCGTGGGAAATCATCTCCATACATCCCTGGAGCCTACGGCAGATGAAGCGCTGCACTGCTAAGTATTATCTGGGGTATGGACCCCAGAAGCTTGATCCTGTGTCCCAAAGTCCTCGCGGACGACTCAACCCTCTTGTTACCAGCAGGTATGCACCACACATACCCTGTAATGGCCCCTATCTGTGATGGGGGGAAACACCATTACATATAACATATACAAAAAGAGAAAACGGAATCATTCTACATTGTTCGCTTGTGGTCTGTATCAACTTGTAGACTGTGGTCGCCATTCAGTTACTCTCCTGATCCTAGCTATCACTGTCTCTGGATTGCTAAAATAAGAGTCCATTTAATTCTCCACGAGTACTCAATGTTTCTCTTCCTCTTTTTTTCTCTCTTACGAGAGAGTCTCTTCCTCAGTGTGCTGGGTCTGTCTCGGTCCTGGGTGTCCTTGGGTCCGAGTCACTTTCCTTTGTCTTTGCCTCAATCCTGTTCCACGTCTCTCTCCTCGAAAGGGGCTGTGTCTGTTGTAACTTGCTGCTATTTCAGGAGTGACCTCTATTCCCAGAGATTTAATAAATGCTAAGCCTTCCGCTGGTCTTCTCATCATAGCCTGCTTACCGTTATGTGTGGCTTGGAGACATGTAGGCTCACAATTTCTCTCAGGCCTCTCCTTTTAGCCAATGTTATAGGCGCAATATCTGTGAAGATCTGGATATCTGCTTCTTCAAAACAGATTGTGTCCAGGTTTCGGGTTTTGTGGAGTATTTCTTCCTTCATTGAGAAGTAATGTAGTCTGGTTATAATGTCTCTAGGTCCTCTTCCCTCATAGTCTCTTGGTCTTAATGCCCTGTGTGCTCTGTCCATTTCCAGCCTCTCTAAGTGGCTTCAGGTAGTATGCTCTGGAACAGCCTCTGTAGATAAGATTTGATGTCACCTGTCTTATCGTTTCTGGGACATTCCTTATTCTGATGTTGTTCCGTCTGGATCGGTTCTCTGTGTCTTCCTGTGCCTCTTGTAGCTCCATTATTTGTTCTTTGAGCATCTTAATATCTGAGTCCATATTGATCTGGCTTTCTGTAACATTCTCCATCGTTTCTTCCAGACTTTTGGTTCTCTCTTCCACTAACGAGATGTCTGATCTTAGGCCTCTTATGGCTCCTTGTAGTTCTTCATGGAATGTCTGTTTAATTTCTTCGACCCATGCTCTCATGTCTCTCTTGAAGCTTTATTCTCTCTCTAGTTCTGTCTCCGATTCTGCCTCCTCCTGCCCTTTAGGTGAGGCTCCTGCCTCTTTTCTTGGCGAGGTCGGATTAAGTAGTTTTTTTGTTAAAGAATATTGATGCCTCTGGTTTTTGAGTTTTTTTGGGAGGGGCCATTCTGGGGTTGTGTTAAGCACTCTTATTTCGCTTTGTTCACTCAGTGTTATCTTTTTTTTGGGGGGGGGGGGAGAATGTCTGTTATTTCTTTGCTATGCTTAGATGCCCGTTTGGAACCAGGATCTCAGATTGTCATTCTACCTAGTATTGCGCATGTCTTGCCTGTAGGGCCGTCTCCCATCCGACTATTTTGCTTCCCCAGGTGTTGTATATATTAAACTTTCTTTTTTAACACTCGCTATTAATGTTGGTCTTGTGATTTCGGACTTTGCCTTCTCTTCCTTTCTTTCTGAGCCTGTACGTTTAAATATCTACAGTTCCCTTTATTGGTCTGTGTGATTGGATGGCTCCGGTGTTCCTCACTCTGGGTTATCTACTTTTACCCTTGTGTTGATCATTCAACTAGGGAGACCGAGCAGTGTGCAGGGGGGGGGGGGAGGGGTGAAAGCATGTGCAGCCAGCCAGTGGTGTGGCCCTCTCTCTTTTTCCTTTTCCCCCCCTTCTTCTACTGGCTTCCGGTGGCCATCTTATGTTCAAATCAGGCCTGTCCCCGGTCTGGTCCCCTCTCTCCCCCCCACCTGACCCCGTCTGCCACTTTAGACCTCTGTAGTGATAGTCTCTTCTGTCTGCCACCCATGAATGAAGCCAGCCTCAACTCGTTCCAGCGTCTCTGCTTAGCGGTTTAGCCGCCCCACACATGGGAAGATGGCCACCACATCTCGCCTCGGTACTTCTCTCCTGCCCGTATTCCCCCAGGCAGGGGATGCAGGGGGGCTGCGGGTCGCTCGTCTCTGGTTTCCTCCAGGGGCTCTCTCTAGCCTAGCTCGCAGAAGCCTTCGCTCGTGGGAGCAAACACGGCCCTGCGCTCGCTGCTTTACCGGTCCTCCCGTGGGTCCCCGGGAGAAGACGGCTGTCCCTCTCCCGACAGGAGTTTCCTGCGGCTGCAGCTGACGGACCCGTCGGGGATTTCGATGGGTATTGTATTGTTTGTTGAGTCCAGGATTTGCGGTAATTGTGGCGATCGGGGGGGGGGGGGGGAAACCTTGAGGTCACGTGACCCCGTGTAAGGAGGGGGGGCGCAGAACCGAGAGGAGCAGTTATGGGGGGGGGGGGGGGGGCGCACCAAAAAAGTTTGCGCACCCCTGGGTTAGAGGACAGAAAGTAAGGTGGAAAATGACTTAAGTTTCAAAGGGCAAACAAAATTTAAAGTAATAATAAAAGATATACAAAATGTCTTCAAGGTCCAGAGAGGGGAGCTTTACAAATTGCTACAGTCCATCTACAAGAAGCTAATCTTAGCTTCAGCAGGCAACCTTAGGCTTTGTTCAGAATCCTGCTTTTGAAGCTTTGATGCAGGAACCTTCATCTGTGAACGTGCTCAGAAATATCTTAGTAGTGTTCAGCTGTAAATGTCAAGTTGATAAACATGGATTGCAGAGCAATGATTGCATTAGTAAGGGGAGCCTAGGAGCTTAGGATAGGGGGTTTATGATTGGGGTCTAAGTAACTCCTGTGGTAGAATGTTAAAAGAGCAATCCTCCCTATGTAACCCCCTGGCCGGACATGTCATCAACAATACACAACCAATCACCAAAACCTGTCTTACTTGGAGCCGTGGGGGATACAGTGACTATCCTTCACTTAGCAAATGCCACCACAACAATATAAACTCCTCTTCTTTCCTGACATTTCACCCCCTTTTTTTTTTAATACCCTGAAACATTGCCCCCAACCTTTTTTTTCTTTTTTTTTAACGACCGTTTTGCAAGATTGGAAAATTTTCTGGTTTCCCACTTAAAAATAAACATGTTGCTGCACAAAAGATATTATGACTAAAATATCCTAAACTATGTTTTGTTAAAGATGCATTCTCATTTGGCCTTTTTTTTAAATATACTAAACAGTATTACATGTTTATTTTTGTCTAGTTTAGTTTGCTTGGATGAAGAGTACAGTGATTTAAAAATAGGCCGCACTCATTCATATTGAGACTGTTGTCATGACGATGCTTGATTTTGACACGCTTGATATCTGTACTGCAGCCCACTTAAAATCACTCAAATTAATTTAAAGTACAAATAAGTATTCAGAGACGCATTGTAATTTTCTATTAAAAAACATATACGACTTTGCGAAATAATGCTGTAATTTATTTATTTATTTAGCCATGTGCCCCGACTACCCTTTCACAAGAGCTATATTCATTGCACATATGATGATTGCTATAGTGCTGTTTGCACGACGGCTTTATGGCCTAAACATTCAAAGATGTTAAAAACGTCTTAAGTCATATAATAAACGTTAAGTATAATGACATTTTTTTTCTGTTCAGTTCTGACTGCACTTTTAATCTCTTCAGTGTAGATGAATACAATACTGTCCTCTCTAGCACTAAAGGGTTAAAGCAGCAATCCTGACCATTTTGTAAACTGAATTGGGGGGCTACTCGAGAGCTGAAAACTCGCCATTGTTATCTGTGTGGGACCTGCTGGTTCCCGAGATACTTCCTAGTTTAGTTGCCAGTGTTCCTTCATTGGCATTTAAAGATGGCTGCCGCAGTCATCCAATTGGAAGTTGCAACATACAGTATTTCCTCAGAGGATGTTGTTTCTTCCTATTGACCCATGGGAACAGAAAGATTGGGCAACAATTTTGATTTCCCAAAAGCGAGCTCAAACACCGACACCAAGCCGGTAAGTATCTCATGAACAAGGGAGTCCCAGTAGCTAAATATACTGCAGTTCAGTTTCGGAGGACCCTCCAATTCGACTTCTGTAAAAAAAAAATATATATATATATATATATACATTTGCATGTCATTTCCCAGAATCCCTTGCTGCAGTGGAAGTGCTGTATGCTGGGTGATAATGGGGAAAGGCGGGGTTGCAGACCTGCCTAAGACATGCAGATGAGCATACAGTTATATTTGCATATATATATATATGTATATATATATATTATATATAAAATATATAGATATATTTTTTTTTTAAGTCAGCTACATTGCTACTTTGAAGCCATTGCAAGGGCTTTTAAAGCCTTTAATTTAATTGTGTCATTTATATCAAATGTAAGTGTACTCAATGCAGTTTTAAAATTAAAAGTAATTATCAGGGATGGATCTGCAGAACAAGTTGAATCACCAAACATAGCTCAGAAACTTCAATTTCTGTGTATGTCCAGTGTTGACATGAATGATGAATAGAGAATGTGATCTGCATACAGATTGTTTAATGCTACGTGTAGAGAAAAGTGTCTTCTCAATAAAGGAAATGCTGAAAAGTACACAAAGCTATGTGTTGTATCCCTTCTTTTTGCAAACATTTCACACTTCCTTCTATGGAAGGAAGCTCATTTGCAGCTCATTTCCAATATTCTTGATGACAAATAATTAGCCTGATCCCCACAACAATGCCTTAAACATTGCTGTTACAATGGGACACGCTGTGGCACCGCATTGCCATGATAACACGATGTTGCATGGCGCTGCAACGCCACGTGATGTCATGTTGCCATGGCAATATCGCAGAGCCATGATGATGGGATTCTGAGGACATGCTGCAGGAGAAGGTAAGGACACATATTCCTGCACCGAGCCCCGCAAACATCCCAGCCGACCCTGTCTGGCAGGCCCATTGTGACAGGCACCTCCGGCAGGTTCCCTGTCACAGGCACCTCTGTGGGCTCCCTCATGCAGGCCTCTAGAAGGCCCCCTCTATCTTCCATGGCTGCAGGTAGGCACACTCGGTCCCCCTTTTCCTCGGTTTTGCTCACCCTGCCCTCCATACCATACCTCCTTCTCCTCTCTCCCCTGCCAGGCACATAACTACTCACCACCAGGCACATAACTACTCACCACCTGGCACATAACCACATCCCCCAGGCACATAACAACGTACCTCCCTCCTTCCCAGGCACATCATTCACGACATCCCCTCCCCACCTCCCCGGCACAGTTACCTTCCTTCCCGCAGGCGCATAAGTACCCCCTGCCCGCCCCCAGCTACACCTCCCCTCCCCCCCTCAGTTATCCAAATTATAGGACTAAAAACCTTTGTCACTACATGTTAAAAAGAGTGTAATTAAAAAGCGGTGATCCTTCCTACATATTCCCGTATCCAACTCCTGACATATATATGTATGTATGTATGTAACACGTGTTCCCCCACTCTAAGGGGGATTCACTGTTGTTACCTGGTGTTGGTGCTACCTGTTGGTTCACAGGAAGGCCCAGAGCATCCGCCGGTGTTGTTTGGGGATAAGCAGGACAGGCTTTCAGTGCTGGGTGGTTCTTTCTCTTGGTACAGCACCTCCATTCCCACAGGGCCTATCATAGATAGGAGACTGTAGCTACTGTATGGAAAACACTCTTTCCTCCCCCTGAAGAACTGCAGCCCAGGCGGGAGTATAATAAACAGCATCTGGCTCTTTATTCAGCAATTACAGCATTGTCAGCCTACATGTTCGTTCTTGGGTCCCTGGACTCAACTCCTAGGGCTTGAGGCCCAAAGGTCTACCCCGACTCCCATATGGGGTAGCTGTTCCCACTCCCCGGGCTCCACACTTCCACACTCTGCCTAAATTTGGATCTGCAACCCCTTTTGTACCCAGGGGAGGGTCCTAGGTCTGAGCCCCTGATAGGGCAGTACCTAGGCATTAGGCCCACCCCCTGTCACTCAAGGGAGTTGTTTACTGCTTCAGCAGCAAGGGCATAGATTTAACCCTAACACTGCCTGCGGTGGTACCAGGGCTTATGTGTTAGGTAGAGAATTAATAGCCCATGAGTTACATGGCTACACACACACACACACACACACACACACACACACACACACACACACACACACACACACACACACACATATACCATTTTATTTTCTAGTTTCATGTTCCCTTCCCATAAGTTAATAAGGCCCTTGGTGAGACAATACAAAGCTGAAGCGTTATCTGATGTAACGCCTGCATGCCCGCAGACCTGGCCAGTCCCCAGTACTGAGGGCATGCCCGGAGTGTGGTAATGCGCTGCTGGGCCTGGTAAGAAAGGGTTAACATATACTTGCTGAGTCCGGGGTGCCAGAGATCGGAGAGTAATGTCCGTGTGCCAGAGTTCAAGGGTTGGAGAGAGCAGTGTAGTGATGTCCTTAAGCCAGGGTTCAAGGGTTGGAGAAAGCAGCGTAGTGATGTCCGTAAGCCAAGGTTCAAGGGCAGGAGAAAGTAGAGTAGTCAAATCCAAAGCAGTACACAAGTTCAAACCAAGGGAATCCAAACAGGGGCAGGGGCAGGGACAGGAACCAGCGCTGAAATAGACAAGGGAGCTAGGCATAGACATGTGCACACACAGGAGCTACAGGAAAGCTATGCAGAGCAATGACTAAGAGGACAGAGAGGGGTTATAAAGGAAGGAGGACCCATAGGGAAGAGAGGAGGAGCAGAGGGTTGAGTAAGAGTTTGCAGGGATAGGTCTGAGAGAGCAGGGGAGGAGACAGGGAAATAATCAAGGGAAATAGCTTGTAAGTCACGGGGGGGTGGAGCTAGAGTTTAGGGGTGGCAAATAACTGCAGCGGGTGCGCGCGCCTTCTGTAAGTGTGTTATGCCCGTGCACCGCGCGTGTAACAGGGCGCGAGGGACGCACCGCCGGGAGGACGTTTGGCACCGGAGGCGGAAGGGAAGGAGAGGCGGAGGAGCCAGGTAATGTAAGGGCTGGGGGGACAAGCGTACGCCGAGGGGTGCTGGTACCGCGGAGGGTAGCGAGTGGCCGGGAACGTGCGCGCGCAGTGCGGGAGCTGCGCACGTGACCCGAACGTGCGTCAGGGCAGGCAAACCGCGCCGCGGAGGAGCGAGCGCGAGAGAAGGAAGTGAGAGAGTGAGAACGCAGGAAAGAGGGGTGATTGGAAGTCGTGGGAACAGAGGTGACGGGGACACGCTGGGAAGCGCGAGTCCCCCGATCCGTTACATCTGAGCCATGTTGTTGCTCCTGGTGCCCATCTTTTACCAGCAGATAACAATTTAAATGAACTACTGCATTGTTACAGCTCAAACTAGCAAAGATCAGCTCAAGAGGATTTCCATAGTCAAATAATGCAGCACAGCTTTAAGCCGACCTACTACATTTTGAGCTTAAATACCGTTTTCATAAAGAGATACTAGCCTCATTAAGGCAAACAAAAAAGACAAGGTGGATGTTATTAAACTGCATTATTAGTGACAAGATTTCCATTTCTTTGCGGACAGTTAGGTTGCAAATAGAGACTCCTGCATCTGAAATCAAAGCAGAAGCTGTTTCTCTGTAATAGAACAATGGGAGGGACCGTGTAATTTATCCAATGTGGTAAAAACATGACAGATGTGTTGATTCCATTCCACACTGTGATCCAGGAATTTATTTTTCATCAAACCATGACTGAAATAGCAGCATTCCACCTATAGTCAAATATATGCATTTTGTATATGTACCAGTATAAGAACCAGTGTCCTCTTGAATTGAACCACAGCACTCAAAGCTCCTTCCAATTGTTATGATATTTATTTTTGCCAGTACGGTACATGTATGTATGTATGTATATCTTTATTTATATAGCGCCATCCAGGTACATACATGAAGCGCTTCACAGCAGTAATACAAGTGACATAATAATAAAACACATAATGGGAATAAGCGCTTCAGACATGAAAGTAACAATAGGAAAGGGGGTCCCTGCACCAAAGAGCTTACAATCTAAGTGGTAATTAGGTATGCAACTGAAACAATCTTAGGTAATATCCCATATCTGAATCCTGTCTGCTTCAACTGTTAATTAAATTAAGCATTGACACCTAGGCAGGGAACACCCTGTGTAGGAAACAATCTGTTTGAATGTGCCTCAGATGTGCTCATTAAGCAGACAGAACCACTGTCAGGTGACTTTTTAGGCCTATATACACCCAGTCAGAACAGCTAGTCTGCCTGCAGCCCATATCCAAGTGGCCCATTATAAGTGGCAAGACGACTGAACAACTGAAGTTTAAAAGGAAGTTCAAAAGAAGTGAGGAAGAAGTGGACACCCCATCTGGCCCTGATTCCTGCATGTGAACTACGCTGGAAAGGAGGATATCATCAATACCAGACTGCATCATTACTGCTGTGATGCTGCCTTTACCATTTATATTTGCAGTGACTTCACTTCTTCTCAAATTATGCACTTCTTTTTACCAGCCTCAGTATGTCTCTAACTCCATTCATATATCTCCATCTCTCCTTCCTTCCCCACTTCTCAGCTCACATGAACTCCTTTCTTACCTGTGTCCTCTGACACCACACAGCTATATCCCCTACACTAAAACACATCCCTACAAATCATCCTCACACATCCTCTTCCTATCCATGCTTCTCCTCCTTGCTTCTGGGGATATCTCTCCCAATCCTGGTCCCTGCCTTATTTCTACTTGCTCTCGTCCTCGCCTGCCAAATGCAATCTCTACTCCTTCTGGTGTTAACCCCTCCAACCTCATACCCATCCCCTGCCACCCTCCCTCCTCTCTCCCTTTCTCCTGTGCCCTTTGGAATGCTCACTCCCTTTCTAACAAGTTCCTCTCTGTGCATGACTTCTTTCTCTCTCACTCCCTGCTTCTCTTTGCTATAACTGAGACCTGGCTCACGCAGTCTGACTCTGCTCTGGAAGCTGCCCTCTCCTACGGTAGCCTTTCCTTTTCCCACACTCCGCGCCCTGATGGCAGGGGTGGAGGCGTGGGGCTCCTGCTCTCCTCTCTCTGCCGTTACCGAACCCTTCCTATTCCCCCCTCTCTTGCTTTTCCCTACTTTGAGGCTCACACTGTCCAGATCTTCTTTCCTCTCCCGGTCCATGTGGCGGTCATCTATCGCCCACCTACCTCTACTCATTCCCCTTCTACCTTTCTCTCTCACTTTGAATCTTGGCTCTCTTTCTTTCTCTCCTCAGACTCCCCTGTTCTTCTCCTTGGGGACTTTAATTGCCACATTGATGACCCCTCTCTCCCTTGGGCTTCCCGCTTTCTTTCTCTAACCTCTTCTTTTGGCCTTCAACAGTGGACTGCAGCCAGCACCCACAAGGATGGCCACTACTTAGACCTGGTTTTCACTAAAAACTTTTCTCTCTCTGATTTCTCCATTTCCCCTTTTCCTCTCTCTGACCATCACCTCATCTCATTCTCTCTATCTCGCTTCTCCCCTTCTCCACCTCCATCTACCCCCCGGTTCTGCAGAAACCTGCGCTCTATTCACTTACCTGACTTTGAGTCCACTTTAAGCTCCACCCTCTCCTCTCTCAGCTCTGCTACAGACCCTGACAACCTGGTCAGGAACTACAACTCTGCCTTGTCCTCGTCTCTTGATCTACATGCCCCGCTTTCTCTCTGCCGCACTCGCCTTTCTAACCCTAGACCCTGGCTAAATTCCCAAACGCGCATGCTGCGTTCCTCCACTCGTTCCTCTGAACGCCTCTGGAGGAAGTCTCACACTCTCGCAGACTTCCTTCACTACAAATTTATGCTATCCTGTTTAAACTCTGCCCTCTCGCAAGCTAAACAAGCCTATTTTTCTGCATTAATCAACATGCACAAGTCTAACCCACGCCGACTGTTCTCTGTCTTTGATACTCTACTCAAACCACCCTCAGCTGCCTCTCCTTCCTCCATCTCCGCTCAGGACTTTGCTGACTATTTTAAGGAAAAGGTGGAATCCATACGGCAGAACATCCCCTCTGTTTCTTCCTCCCATCCTACACCTCTTCCTAACTCTCCTCCTGCCTTCCTTGACTCTTTTTCCACTGTCTCAGAGGAGGATGTGTCGCTGTTGATCGCCTCCTCTCCCTCTACCACTTGACCCCATTCCCTCCCATCTCCTAAAACCTCTAGCTCCTACTATAATCCCTACGCTCACACACATTTTTAACTCCTCCCTCTGTTCTGGAACCTTTCCATCCTCCTTCAAACATGCAACAGTCATACCATTACTCAAGAACAACAAGCTTGACCCTACCTGTCTTTCTAATTATCGACCTGTCTCCCTCCTGCCTTTTGCCTCTAAACTCCTTGAACGTCTTGTATTCTCTCGCTTGCTCCATTTTCTCAACACCTATTCTCTCCTAGACCCTCTACAATCTGGCTTCCGCTCTGCTCACTCCACCGAAACAGCCCTCACTAAAATAACTGACGACCTCCATGCTGCCAAAGACAGAGGTCATTACACTCTGCTCATATTACTCGACCTCTCTGCAGCATTTGACACAGTGGACCACCCTCTTCTCCTCCACATTCTCCATACTCTAGGTATTCGGAACAAAGCTCTATCCTGGATCTCATCCTACCTCTCCCATCGTACTTTCAGTGTCTCTTCTGCTAACACCTCCTCCTCCTCTATTGATCTCTCTGTGGGGGTACCCCAGGGCTCTGTCCTGGGACCTCTTCTCTTTTCTCTGTACACACTCTCTCTAGGTGACCTAATAACATCTTTTGGGTTTAATTATCACCTCTATGCCGACGACACACAAATATACTTTTCAACACCTGTCCTTACACCTGCTGTACAAACCAAAGTTTCTGAATGTCTCTCTGCTATATCATCCTGGATGGCCCTCCGCCGCCTTAAACTCAACATGGCTAAAACAGAGCTCCTCATACTTCCTCCCAAACCTGGCCCTACTACCTCCTTCCACATTACTGTTGGAACTACAATCATTCACCCAGTAGCCCAAGCACGCTGCCTAGGGGTCACACTCGACTCCTCTCTCACATTCGCCCCTCACATTCAAAACATTTCTAAAACTTGTCGCTTTTTCCTCCGCAATATAACAAAGATACGCCCTTTCCTCTGTTGCTCGACTGCTAAAACTCTGACTCAGGCCCTCATTCTCTCCCGTCTTGATTACTGTAACCTCCTGCTGTCCGGCCTTCCTGCCTCTCACCTGTCTCCCCCTACAATCTATCCTAAACGCTGCTGCCAGAATCACTCTACTCTTTCCTAGATCTGTCTCAGCATCTCCCCTCATGAAATCCCTCTCCTGTCTTCCGATCAAATCCCGCATCTCACATTCCATTCTTCTCCTCACTTTTAAAGCTTTACACTCTTCTGCCCCTCCTTACATCTCATCCCTAATTTCTCGTTATGCACCATCCAGACTCTTGCGTTCTTCTCAAGGATGTCTTCTTTCCACCCCCTTTGTATCTAAAGCCCTCTCCCGCCTTAAACCTTTCTCACTTTCTGCCCCACACCTCTGGAATGCCCTTCCCCTCAGTACCCGACTAGCACCCTCTCTATCCACCTTTAAGACCCACCTTAAGACACACTTGCTTAAAGAAGCATATGAATAGCACTGTGGATATTCTAAACACGATACATAAAGCTTGGCCCCCTGCAGAAGCACTTACCAGAACTCCCTCCTACTGTCTCTGTACGTTCTACCTACCAATTAGACTGTAAGCTCCTCGGGGCAGGGACTCCTCTTCCGAAATGTTACTTTTATGTCTAAAGCACTTATTCCCATGATCTGTTATTTATATTATCTGTTATTTATTTGATTACCCCATGTATTACTACTGTGAAGCGCTATGTACATTAATGGCGCTATATAAATAAAGACATACAATACAATACAATACAAATAACAGAGACAGCAGGAGGGTGTTATATGGTAAGTGCGTCTGCAAGAGGTCAGTGCATCCGAGATGTATAGTGTCAGTGCTGGTAAGATGACTTCTACTACCATATGCCACTTTAAAGAGATGTGTTTACTTGCAAGAAAAAACAAAGATGGCTATAGCCAGTGTTCGACAAACCTATACATTTGCTCGCCCCGGGCGAGTGGATTTAACCCCCGGGCGAGTAAATATTGGCCCAAGCAGCACACGTTTGGTATTAGGTGGCGAGTAGATTTTTTTGTGTGGCGAGTAGATTTTTTGGTGATTTGTCAACCACTGGCTATAGCCACCCAATTACAAGCTGCAGTGTCATCTCATGATGATTTTACGGCTTTCTATTGGCCTTCAGGGTAAGGCTGACCCCAGTGTCATATTGTATCTACTAGACAAGAATACTTCTAAGGGAAATTCAAAAAGAAATATCGCAGGAGCAAGAAGGTCCCTGCAGTGCTGTGCGTGCTGTGGTGCAGCTCCGGGAATCCCTTGATTCACATAAGGTTTAAAAATATATGTGCAAATCTATACTATATTTCTAAGTTTGTTATTCCGTTTGTTTGTATGTCCGAAGCATCGAAATCTCACAAACGGCACGACGCAGCACAACAAAACTTTTACTGGACATTGTGCTGCGGATTTGTAGGTCAATGCAACTATTTTGAGCTTCCAATATGACTCACCTCCCAAATAATGGACATTCTAAGTTTTCATCGGGTGTCCTGCAAAAATGTTAGAGCAGGGGGAGTGGCTACTAAGGGAGGGTGTATGTCCTTAGCTGGATCGGGGCTGTGTGTGTCTGTGTGTGTGATGTGAGATGTGTAGGGAAGATGTGCCGGCGGGGACCGGGGAGGGGGAGATGTGCCGGCGGGGAGGGGGGAGGAGTGCCAGGTAGGCGGGGGGGGAGATGTGCCGGCTAGCGAGGGGAGATGTGGCAGCAGCACGGGGAGATATTCCGGCAGCGGGGGGAGATGTACCAGCAGGGGGGAGGGGAGGGGAGGGGGGCGGGGAGATGTGCCGGCAACGAGGGGAGATGCGCCAGCAGCGCGGGGAGATGTGCCGGCAGCGGTGGGGGAGGTGGGGCGGGGAGATGTGCCGGCAGCGAGGGGAGATGTGCCGGCAGCTCCCCGGGCGAAGCCGGGTACAAAAGCTAGTGTATGCATAAAAACAAAACAAGAAACATAGATAATTGCTGTAAAATGTACATGTTTTTTTCTAATTATTTATTTAAAAGCGCTAACATTCACACCTGTTTGATATCTGTTTTCTCATAGATTTGGGAATGGAACAGAGTTTTCTCCAGAACCAGAGATCATTGATGACCCTTCTGCTTATGTTACCAATTTGTCCTACTATCACCTGGTTCCATTTGAGACTGATATATTAGACTGAGTCTACCAACATACGGAATGATCTGTCCTCTTTATGAAATCTCCTTCTGAGTGCTGCTGTCCTTTTGGCCTGTACAGCTACGCAAAAGTAATGCCTGCTAGCAACTAGCACACACAGTGCACACTGCGTAGGTGCAGTAGAATGGATTGTACAACCTGCCTCAATGTTTCTACGTGACCAAGAGGCAGAAAAGCAGCCCTGGAAAGCTTGAAAGTTTGCTTGGGTTAATTCTTAGCTGGCCTGGTTACCACAGGCACACAGGCTCATACAAGTGCATGATCGGGATGTCTTATTACTACAGATGTGTCATTAATTAATCATCAGTTCTTCAAGTGTACGGGAAAAAAACATGCAAATGCCGGCAGTAAACATGAACCGTGATGCTTCTTTTTGTTACAGTCACTGAAGAAAGATGATGCTTTAAAGGCACAATAATGATAGGAAAGCTCTGAGAATGTGAGAAGAGAACCACAGTGTAATGAATTGATAAATGATCCAGGATAGGTGCACCTGAACTTCGTTTGTGTGTGTCAGACACTTGGGTGTCATTGGAAACTTGAATGAATAGGTGCAATGCTTACAAGGCAAAATAATATTTTTGTTTGTATCATTTTTGCAGTCCTATAAAATTTTGGACATCAGTATGTTTCAGGACATGGCAAATGTACGTGAGCTGAGAAGACCGATATTTGGACAAATGCGTATACCACTTAAAGCGTTGACATCTCAGCTGAGGCTCTGTGCTACCGAGCAGTGCAATATTAACCTTTCTACCACTCATCAAACATTTAATAAGTAATTACTACAATTCATTTTGTAAAGTGATTTCCGTCAGGAAGGATGTTTTCCTGAGCTGCGCGCGGACTTATTTGCTGATAGCAACATCTCTCTGTTCTCAGCTTTGTATACTAACGGGAACTACATTCTAATGTGAATAATAGTAAGTTATTGAAAATCTTAATTCTTTTATACAGTATGTTTTAAAATCTATTTTATTGAAATGAAAAAAATATTACTCGCATTAAATATATTTAATATCTGCAATTTTAAATGTAGTGGTCCTTTTTTTTCTATCACTAGAATACATTTGCATTGACATTTTTGTGTTCCAGAAAATCTGATTTTGCTTTATTTTAACAAAAATGTATTTTCTATGTATTTGGTTTCTTAAATGGTGACTGTAAAGTATTGTATTTTCCTTTTGTGCCTTTTTTTCTTGTGTTTCCCTCAGCAAATCTACAATTATGCAAAATGAGTGGTGGCCAACAGTACGGCCTCTTAACTTGTCTTCAATTTAAGCTGGTCCCTTTGTCCCTCTGGCAGAAAAAGGGTTAAATGTTATTAGAATATGCAGACTGACTACAGATACCTATAGGTAACTTGTGTTGTTTTATGCAAACCTTCTTTAATCACTCCTCAAATTTAATCAGTGGCTTCAGGCTTTTAGTGCATTTACCCCTATGTGCCCTTAAATCAGAAGCTACAGTTGTGTGAGTATATGTTTGCTGGAGATGGACAACCCAAAACAGGAAACTCTACATAAAAATGGAGTAGTGGCTTTGAACCGAGTTTCCAGCATGTAACCTTGACAACAAAGAGAAATATGCAATGGCTGAAATGAAAATCAGTTCACTCATGTTGGATTTGGATGAGATGCTTGGAACTGAATATATGCAACAAAACCTGCCCTTCAGAGGTTGGGTGATCAGCATAAAGAAAAGAGAGCCATAATATAAACTTCACTGAGGAATTCTTTTTTAGATACAGAATGTGGGAACACTACACTTTGGGGGGTTTTCTGTCCATAACATCATGACAAGTGCCCTTGACATTTTCTGTGTTCACAACCTGTATCTACTAGGTACTGTAATATGCTACAACGCCATTTTTTCTAGTACTGGGGAACAGATGATCGCTGTTGTAATGAATAGGACTCGTGGGGAAGACCGCCTCATACCATATCCTTGGAAGCTTGTATTATGCTGGGAGGTTTTCCTTGCTCATCACTTAAACTCTTAAGTACAGTTTGTGGCTTTATTTTAGCATCCGTTCACCTACATGGAATTGCAGTACCAAAATCAGTTCTGAAATAAGGTGACAATGCAAAATGATATGCAAAAGAATAACTTAATGTCCTGTAGTATAAATTGGAGAAAGGTGAATTGCAATTAATTGGAAACATGTGTGCTGACAGTGAATATGAAGTAGATAGGTGATAAAACACACTCACAAGGTGCTAAATCAAAGTAAGCATTTTGATCAAAAGATCGGCGGCTGGAATCTGGTGCGGTCTCCTTACTCCTCTCTCAGCTGGGCTCGCGTCGTCCATCTCCGTGCTTCCGGGTGGAATCCCCGATGATAGACAGGAGGCAGGTCTGCAAAACAAGCGCTGTGTGTAGCCTCCCACTCGGTCGTGACTGGATCCAGTCGATCTTTTGATAAAAATGCTTACTTTGATCTAGCACCATGTTAGTGTGTTTACCATATATCTACTTGATATAAGGTTTTATCAGTCTACATTGTTTTGGCTCTTCTTGTTCCATTGCACGAAGGTTCCTATACCTGCTGATATTCCTGGTACAGCACTGCAAAGAAACCTTTATATGCACTTAAAGATTGAGACATTTGTGAGTACAAATTTCGTTGGATTTTGGAGAAATCTACTTACCCGATTTCACTTAAAACATAAAACATATTGCACCATTCTTTGTATGTTTTTCTTCACATATACCTGCGCTCCCCAAAACAGCTGGACACCTGAGAAATACATGGATTGCGAAAGCAATCTACAATAGGGGTTGAGCTGCAAATCATTATTTTGTTTGTATTTGGACGTTTATTTCAGTTATATATTCACTTCACAACCATATGTATTTTATGCACTAATTATAGTGAATTAAGCACTACTTAATTTATATATATATTCTTAATTAAAGTAATATCAGTGATTAGGTTTAAGTGCCACTGGGGGTAACACCTTTTTTATTTTTACACAGAACAGGCCTACCACGATTCTACTCACAGTTAAAAAGAACTCCAAAATTGTGCCGGCACCAATACATGGGCCCCTCATAATATGGGGGACTTGGGAGAGACATTGGTACATAACTGCATAGCATTTATAAACACAGTAATATTATGTACATGATATTCTGATTGAGGATCACGGTTATGTCTGTATATCTGTGGTAATAAGAGGTATATATTAATATGTTTTGTTATTCAAGGCCTGGTGTCATGTCCTATTATCTGACCTATGGGCTGTGTGCCAAGCTGTAGCCTCCGCATCAGATAACCTTAAATGAAACAAAAAAAGAGCACAAAGAGCCCCAAAAGACAAGCGTTAAACTAATAAAGTGTTAATATATTGAACCAGAAATAACCTCCGTCTTCTTCCAACAAGATGTCCGAAACTCTTCTAGCTTTCAAGCTAGCAGACATAAAAAAAGAGAGAAGAGGCAAACAGTGTAAAACAGTACTGAGACATATACTGTACACACAGGCAATCACAGATAACACTTACAAAATGTCCGTGTATAGCGAGCCTTGGGTAGTAATAAAGGGGCACATTTTACTAAAAAAAGAAATGATGATGTGTGATGATAATGAGGATGATGATTGCTGCTGGGCAGTCTCTGACTTGGCAGCCTCTCACTCTGCTTGCTGACAGGTATTCTCTGAAGAGGGGCCACTTCGTCTGTGGTTGCACGGAGAGCCAAGCTGTAGTTCTCGATGCAGAAAGAGATGTTGTCGTCCTGTGCAAATGAGAACATATGGACTCCGAGGGTAACCCTAAACCTAATGGGCTCAAGCAGCCACAGAGGAAGGCTCAGAAAGAAGCCAGAGAGGCTGCCAAATGCCAAGCAAGAAGCTACAGAGCATCAGTGTGAGGCAGAGCAACAAGCAGCTGAGCATGAGGCAGAGAGGAGATACCGGCTGGAATTTGCCAAACTCCAGAGGGAGATACAAATGCCTAGTAGCAGAGAGTTTGAGACGTTAAGAGATCTCATAATAAGGAGCAGTTCCTAAAGCTGTGCTCACCAGTAGTGAAAAAGTGGGTATTGGATAGGATGGAGATCTTTCAGATGCTTATATGGCTAACGGCACCAGAAGCTAAAAAAGTAGTTCAAGGATGAAAAGGGGGGCGGACAGGAGACACGCACTGGCATTCTCTTGTTCAAGCTGCTGAGGCTTTATTAGGGGTGGCGAGGGGCAGTTTGCATACAGGCAGGGGGGTACCCGTCTGTGTTTTAAGTGCAACCAGGTGGGGTGCATCAGCTTGCCTGCCTGGGGTGACAACTTGCAGTCAATCTCTGTGGGGAGAAAAGTGACCCAGGTCATGAGGAACTCTGATGCCACTAGGCATGATCATGTGTACCATGGCACAAATTTCTAATATGAAAGTAGAAATTGATAGAATACTGCTATGACAAGTAGCAGATAATTAGTTTAATCCTTAAGGTTATAGAGAGTGTAATGTCTAGCTTAAACAGTACAAGCAAGTACTGTACCTTTTAGAGAATGACTGAGGTAAACAAAAGGACACATGGCAGCCATCTTGGAAGGAGGAGTTTTAACCTGCTGCTGTTGCAGATAGACACAGCTCTATGCAGCTGCTGAGGCAAATCACTAAATATTCTGTTATGTTTAAATAAATAATTTTATTTCATACTTAACCTGTGACCAAAAAGTGTCTCAGTTGGCGCTTCCCAGTGATTAAATAATAAATATATTAAAGTGACAGTACTAAAGGGATTTCAATATATAGTGATATAAATGAATGTGACTGTGATAATATAATATATACAGCTCAACCCTGTCATAGCGTTATCCGCTACAACGCAGATCTGCTTATAATGCGGTCTGAGTGTGGCTCCCGATTTAAAAACATCTCCAAGGTTTTTTTTATATTTTTATAATTCAATACTTTATTGCTAATGGACACACATACACACACCCTCCCCCTACACTAAGTATTTTACCATACCATGCAGGAATCGAACCATGACCCTTCATACACTGGTAGCAATTCTCTAGCTGCTACACCATAGGATTGGTGTGATGGCAGTGACTCTATCAACAAACTTAACTTCTACTGCACAGTACTGCCTTTTAGTACTGTGCAGTAGAAGTTAAGTTTGTTTGATTGAGTCAATGACATTACACCAATCCTGGTGTGGCAGCTAGAGAATTGCTACTAGTGTATGAAGGGTCATGGGTTTGATTCTTGCATGGTATGGTAAGTGTGTGTGTGTGTTGTGTGTGTGTGTGTGTGTGTGTGTGTGTGTGTGTGTGTGTGTGTGTGTGTGTGTGTGTGTGTGTTGGGTTTGTGTGTGTGTGTGTGTGTGTGTGATAAAACATTGAATGTTATAATACAAAAATTAAATACAAAAAACCTTGGAGATGTGCGCGATGCAGCCTGATGAAGCAGGGAGAGGAGAGAGCTGGGGAGAGCTTCAGATGCCGGGTAAGTCCTCACACATCCCGGTTATAACACGGTCTCATTATGTGGACCCGAGCACTGCGTTATAACAGGGTTCAGAATTATATATATATATATTATCTATCACGTGCAAATAAAAGTGCAATGGCACACTAATAGACAGTGAATAAATATATACAATCAGTGACAATAAAAGTGAATATATAAATATAAATAAAAAGCATATCCCAGATTCAAACTCAAAAATTGAACCATCTCCTTGGTCCCAAACACATGTAGAATCTCAAAGTTTAAGGGGAGCGGTGGATGTATGTAGTCCAATATGTGAGAGAGAAGAAAACAAGAAAAACCAATGGTGCAATATCGTCACAATAGGTATGTGGCCTGCAAATTCATCTGAAATGTTTACTCACATTATAATTGGATTAAATAACCATAACCATGTCCCAAACTATGGGTCAATCTGTGAACTGTAATTGATCATGGTGGAAAGTGGAGAAAAACACAATTACAGATAGTATAAACAAACTTTATCGGAAAAAAGTGTAAAAATGCGCACTCTCATAGAAAAAAAAACTTTTAAAACATTCCAAAGAAAATCTTCAAAATGATAGCCTCACTGCTATCTCACAGCCCCCACTACCTTTTGCTGTCTCGGCGTTTCACATGACCGCAATCAGCACTTCCGGTTTCGGTCGTCTGGGAAACACAGACGTGTCTCCTTAGTTCTCCCTGCAAACCAGGAACTCAGATATTTTTTACATTTGTTCAGATAAAGTTTGTTTATACTATCTGCGTTTCTCTCTTCTTTCCCCCAAGATCGATTGCAGTTCCCAGATTGACCCACAGTTTGCCACAGTACGGGATATACTTACCTGTGTCTAGCAATTGTGCTTGGCAGAAAGTTAATTAACTCTTTCAGTATAACTGAGAACATAGCAATGGCGACAACTAGTGGATAAGATGCCCAGAATTAAGGACAGATAACTGTTTCAAGGCAAGGTAAAAAAAAATCTCTATCAAACAAAAACAGCAGCTAACAGTGACTATAACTGAAGACTAAAAGTACAATTATGTCTGCAAAATGAGCAAAGCTGTACAGTGAGAAAACAAGGGCAGTGTGGCTGCAGAATTCAAATGTTAAAAAAACAAACCAGTTTGAAAATGCTCCTATAAAGGCAAGTAACAGATTTAGGGCCTCATGCAGAGAGCATCGTTATTTCAAAATTCGCTATTTTTTGTACAATTTCGCGCAGAAACCGGCAGAAAATGGCGAGTTACGAAAAACGCGCCATTTTGTTTTTTCTATTGCTAAAACTCGCCTCGCGGCTGGCGAGAACCTCCATCTCGCCATTTTTAAAACTCTCCGAATGCAGAGAGGTACGAACGGCATGTAGCGGCTGTTCGCGCCAGGGAAATGGCGCGATTTTCTCATTTTTGCCGCGCCAGGAAAAGTTGGCAATAAAATGGCGCTCGCCGCCTATAGCAAAGGGGGGAAAAAAGCCGCGATTTTTTTTTTACACATTTCTGAAGCGCGCATCTTTCCCATTCAAACTCGCCACACGCATCCATGTTAAACATAGCAGAATTCGCACTTTTCTGCATATGGAGAATAAAACTCTCCAAAAAAGCTACTTTTTATGAAATACGCCAATTTGAAAGTTCTATGCTCTCTGCATGAGGCCCTTAATTTGGAAATGAAGATAATAGAGGTGTACAATCCAGTTTGATCTATAGCTGGTAAGAAAAAGCAACTCACGCGTTAGAACACTAATTTTACAACTACACTATAACTAGCAGACACATAAAACAAACTGTGTTGCAGGGTTCTTGTATTCGGAATCAGGTAAGTATCTTAATCTCCTTGTAGCTTCCTTCTCTGTGCAGTTGCTCCACACTGCTTGGAAGAGAGTCAACCCTCAACGGAGTCTTCAGAAACGAGAAGGATAGAGAAGGAGGGCACAGGAGATTAGTAAAATTGTACAAATGTTCATAAAGTATTGTAACCATCCCATGATAAAGTCCGTCACAAGGTGCACTATCCACTGGACTCGCAGCGTTCAAGACTGCTATCACTCTGGAGGAGTAAGGCTGCGTCCCTGCTAGCGCTGAGCGGGTGGTGGTTGGTGAGGTGACATGCATATATATATGCAAGTCCCCGCTCACACGATGCGCGCACGTATGCGCAGTCACACACGCTCACCGGTGCTCGGGTACACAATTTTTTAAAACTTTCTAGCACGCTCAGCTACCCCTGCAGCGTAACCCCCCACCCCTCCCCCAGCTCTCATGCTTGGAGAACTCTCCAAGCATGAGCGCGCTCAGCGCCAGCGGGGATAAAGCCTAAGCTTCCATTGTCCTTTGCTGAATACCATACACAGAGGTTGCATCATCGCCTCTGCCATTGAAGCTGTGCATATTAATATTTTACTGCTCTGTAAGTAATTGATACTTGCTTTTATTTCATACATTTACAATTTTTCTAATCTCAGTCTGCTTCTTCTCATTTCCCATTTCTGGAAACAGCACAGGTGCTGTGAATAACTGAGTTACATCGTACTTTGGACCGTGTAAATGCCAGAGTATTTTCATCATCAGGATCAGATTTTTAGAGTGATCCCTTGATCTGTATTCATGACATCACTTCCTCATATGATTCTTGCCTTGGCAATATACAAGAATGTCACTGCAGATATTCGTTTATACTTCAGAGGCGCAACATGAAAGTAAAGAACATGAGAGACAAGGCAAATTAAATTATGCGGGAGGAATCAAATGAACTACATTCATGAAAGGTTTGGGATGTGTAAAAGAGAAAAGTTGTCACTCAGTTTGGCACTTTTGTATTTGTACCTCTTTACAGAAGGGTTTGAGGCTGTTGGCAGCCTACAGCCAATTATACTTGTTTTGCTCCCATATGAATAGTTCAATAAAAGGGTATACAGTAAACTATGCGCAGCTTCCTACTTTTTCCGAGCCAAACGCTTCTGATGTTATTTTTGTACCTACAGTTTCAATGCAAACAAGTTTTTTCAGCTGAAAGCCCTGCAGTGCATTGCTTTTATTGATGTTACAGGCAGTTAAGTGGGTCAAAGCAGACGTGATTCAAATAAAAAAAGCTTACTTGATGATGGTGACTAAGAAGAGTACCTATTCTTTTTTTTAACACCTTTACTGCTTGAAGGATAAGCATGGGGACTAAAGCACTAGTTCATATTTAATGTATCTACAAAAGAAAATATCCTTTTATCAAAATGTAACCTTCATTAAACACCTTCAAAAGTTCTCAAAAGTACATTATCTCCTGACTCATACTAAAATATTCTCTGAGTGCGAACTCACATTCAATACATTGTGGCTACGAATAATTATTAGTACAGTCTAATTTAGCTTTGATTCATTATGGTCTATATCCCTTTTGGGAACTACTTTATATGCACAATTATGTTTGTACAGTTTTTATTTAGATAAAGTGCTCTCGGGAAGGGCATGCAGGACTTAGAGGCAAATGGTCGCATGGTGGCTCAGTTCTGTCGGAAGAACAACTAAAAAACCTGATATTCTGCCCAAAACCTGAAGCAGACTGGCTACTCCTCTAGCTAATAAAATAAAAGGGCATGGCACTCTACTAGTTTTTATGAAAAAATAAAGGATTTAATAAGGTGGAAGATCGATGTTTCGGTCCACACTAGGACCTTTATCTTCATAAAGGTCCTAGTGTGGATTGAAATGTCGATCCTGCTCTTTAATAAATCCTTTACTTTTCATGAAGCTAGTGGAGTTCCATTCTTTTTCATCTTTATTTGGATTTATTAACCCTCCTTGCATGCGGTTTCAGTTGGATGGGCATGCATGGCAGTTTCTATAGCACCATGAGTGCTCCGTTCCTTGGATATGAACTCCCCTCACTAAAACACTCCCCGACCAGAATACCTCAGAAAACTAGAAGATCGGCTTCTCAGGAGGTGTCAGCAGAGTCAGTTGAAACAGGCTGCAGCTGGAAATGGTGGTGCCTCACGCTTGCCCTTGCATGTTTCCTTGGAATCTGACCTAGAAACAGAAGAGGTGCAGGTCACAAAAAAGGACCTGGATATGCTACAGCAAATATTACAACAACACTGCATACAGAGTTATAGAAGGGGATAACTGAAGTGAAACAAGAAATTGCCTCCCAAGTGAGAGAATAAACCATCTGGAGCACAGGATGGAGGAGTCCCTACAAATGCAAACAACGATGAAGTCCGGGGGCTTACTGACACTTCAGAGGACCTGAAGAACTGGAAAAGGAGAGAGAACCTCAGATTTAGAAATATCCTGGAATCCATTTCTACTGAAGAAATCCAAGAATATGTAAATCGCCTGATAACATGCATTGTACCCTCCCTTTCGACTGACCAGTTGCTAATGGATAGAGCCTACAGACAGACCTCATGCCTCAATACCGAACAAAAACAAAGATATTATTGTGAAATTTCAATATTTCACCTCAATAGAAAAGATCTTCAATGAATGCAGAACCACAGATCTGAAATTAAATTTGAGGGAGCAATGGTACAAATATTAAATGATCTTGCCAGAATCACTATCATCACGACGAGAGAACTTTGTCTCTCAGGATAGCCGTGACCAGTCTAAGGTAGCAGGTATCACTGGCTATGGATTTCCTTTTCGACTGATCGCTTTATAAGAAGGCAAGCAATTCTTCCTTCAGCACGCCTGAAGAAGCCGACTATTTGCTGGAAAGTCTGGGCCTTATCCCACGAAAGCACAGTACAGAGGCAACCCAGCCACTGGACCCAGATCGAGGCCGGTGTAGAGGAAGACACACGTGAGAAGAACCGTGGAATTCATCCGAACTGAATTTTTTTTGCTGACTTTAATATAATATGTCTAGTGCTCTTATTGCTCCTACGGCCGCCAACCGCCCACGGTTACCTGCTTTGATTCCTCATTGTTGAGGCACAGGTATCTGGATACGTCTGCACCTTTCCCCAACCTTGATATGCATCCTGTAGCTTTCTGTACCTAGAGAGCTCTGTCTCTCCAGTATACGGTCCCCAGGGTTGGATGATGAACTGGGCTCGACAAAGGGTAATTTATGTTTTCACTCCATGAGCAGGGGTGAGTCATAATATTATAGTAAGCTAAGACAATCAGAAGGCAGAGGCACATTGAGAGATTGACAAGAAGATGCCAGCAAGCAGAATGGGACACCTTACCACAGGGCACCTTGCCACTGAACATCTTGCAGCCGATCAGATCTCCCCGATGGCCCCCGCCATTTTGAAAGATTCCCCCGATGGCCGTCGACATCTTTAAAGTTCTTCCCACGGGAAATGTCCTGGCGACGTTGGGAGCCATGAGCGTACACACAGGCCCCCCCAAAAATGACGTTGGAGTGGCAGCCGCATGAGGTGCCCTGCGGCTGAGGACCTTTAAAGATGATAATGGCCAGAGAGGGAGACCTTTAAATATGGCGATGGATGGTGAGGAGAGCCAATTGGTGGCTGCGTGAGGTGACCTGTGGCTGTTTGAGGACCTTTAAAGGTGGGGAGATCTGATCGATAATGAGATGTTCAGCGATGAGGTGCCCTGCGGTAAGGTGTCCTGCGGTGAGTAGTACCAACGGGGACTTGTGTTGCAGCGTATTTGCTTATAAGCAGCAATCTTTTGGCTGCAGCAGCCCGAACTAATCACCTGCATGGGTCTCGCTCTGATGACGGAACAGACAGAGACATTTCAGCATGTCCTGCAGGTGAAACAAGTCGCAGTCCTTGAGACTCAGATCAGTGCCTCCAGCGCTGATGCCCTGCGAGTAGCCCTGATCGGGCGAACCAACGACTTGCAGCAGCAGTACCTCCACCCGGTGACCATTGGTAGTAGGATGGCTGCTGGTCTAATGGGCACCACAGTAAACCTTGTGTGACGTGATATGGTCGGGCCGGAGCACCTCTTAACTTGAGATGTATGCAGGTGATGCTGGCTGATAGACCCCCAAGTCCCTTAAGGTGGCCTGTATTTTCCTCGATTGGCACGAAGGTCGGGTCACATGATGTGGGGGTTCTCTCAGGGCTGGACTCCTGTGGCGCTGCGGATTCTTGTACAGCGAACAGACCTCTGAGGCTCTGTATCGATCATTTACCAGTTGATTGTAGCCCAGGCATACCAGGCACAGCTGTTATGCTTGGCACACGAGATCCCAGTAGCTGGGCACCAGGGAGTTACTCACACGAAAGCCAATGCACAAATTCTACCGGCGAGGGGTATCACAGAAGCCATCAATGTTCTGTCACCCCTGAAATACCTGCCAGCTAATTGCACTTGGATGAAGGCCCCCCTGAGACCGCTACCAGTGATTGGGGAACCCTTCCAGCAGGTAGCGGTGGATATTGCCGGCCCCCTTTTGATTTCGGGTTGGTCTGGGAAAAAGTATATTTTAACAGTGGTGGACTTCTCCACCTGGTATCCAGAGGCAGTGGCACTCTCCTCTATTGAAGTCCAAAGGGTAACAGAGGCACAAATCACTATTTTTACTTGGGTAGGTTTCCAGTGCAAGATCCTAACCGATCAAGGAGCCCAATTCATATCTGAACTGCTCCAGTGTCTCTGGACTTCATGTGGAGTTAAACCTCTCTGCACGGCCCCCTACCATCCTCAAATGAATGGACTGTGTGAGCAGTTCAATGGTACCCTAAATCAAATGCTGCTAGCATTTGTGGAGGTCAAAGGGGAGACTGGAAAGTACACCTGCATCACCTACTGTCTGTGCACAGAGACGTGCAACAAGAGTCTACCGGCTTCTCACTCTATAAACTTTTATACAGGCACCGCATCTACGAGGCCACTACAATGGATACATCACTGATCCAGTATGTGATGGAGCTCAGAGATCGGTTAGTTGGTCTGATGGCATTACTGTAGGCTAACCTACAGGCAGCTCAGACCAAGCAGAAGCGTTTATATGATAGTAATGCCCATAGGCGAGAGTTCACCGTGGGGCAGAATGTGCTTGTTCTGAAGCCCACTTGGCAGAACAAGCTCCTTGCTGCCTCGTTTGGACCGTACCCGATACTCCAGGTACCATTCAGAATGAAGAATGCGCCTACTACCTTCAGCGACTGGTCAATTGTTTGCTGTATGGGATGCAGAAGTGTGCCCGGATTTACCTTGACGACATTGTCAGTGTTTAGTGAGACTTGCGAGGATTACCTCATTCATATGGCGGCGGTCTTAAACCAGATCAGCGAGCCAGGGCTTACTCTGAAGCTTACTAGGTGCCAGATCGATTGGCTAAGGTGGTATACCTAGGGCATATGGTAGGTGGAGAGCATCTTAAACCCGAGCTGGCAAAGGTGTAGGCTAGCGTACCCGGAGATTATAGGCCTTCTGGGAGGATGTGTGAGATTTTTTATGTATTTCTGGTTGGAAGTAGAAAATAGGGAACATGGGATCTTGTGTGATAAGAAATTAGAACTCATGTTCCTCCAATATACCCTGTTTTTTACCATCTTCTAATAGGGTTAACAACTCCTTTTTATAAATCTCCGGAATAGGGTCACTAACAGCTAATCTGTCTGAATTCATAGATAGTTATTTGCAAGAAATAGTCAAAGAACAGAAATCCTATCTAAAGGACACTAGCGATGTGATAATGCTATTAAGAGATATCCAATGGCAAGATAATTATTTGCTTGTTACCACAGATGTGACGGCCCTATATACATCAATAAAACATGTTGATGGATGTAGAGCCGTCAAGACCTTTTTGGAGAAGGGTGGAAAATTTCCAAACATACAAATAGAATTTCTCATTAAATGTATAAACAAAGAAAAACCTGGCACCAAAAGTTCATTGGATAATCCTGTACTCCTCAGGGGATCAGCACACTTGCTTGACAGGCCATGTGGGGGAAAAAACACAAACAGACACAGATCATAGTGCAACACTGTAGGGTTAAAACAGGTCTTTACTATAATACACATACTGTACATATAACATAGTGACTCCTAGTGACTATAAAAACTATTTATTAAATAAAAAGAACTATGCCATAAAATGGTATGGACAAATGAGAACACCGCTGGTCATCAATGCAACAAAGAGTCCTCCGGGTGCTGCTGATGTCTTTGCAGAAAAGTGATTCCTGCTGCACCGCGACTCTCGTGCTGACTCTCCCTCCAGGGGTTAACAGGAACAGTGGCAGTGTCGGAGGCCCGCTCATGGGGCTCACAGCTCTACTCCACGTGAGGCTGCTCTCCTCACTTCCTCCTTCGGTTACACAGGCTGTCTCAGAGAGTGCCCGTGCCCTTAAAGGGACAGTACAAGCGTCCTGTATGCCAAGAACTGATGGCTGCAATGGGGCTCAAATGTGACCAAGTGTCCCAAAAAGTCCAATGTGGAGTAGAGCTGTGAGCCCCATGAGCGGGCCTCCGACACTGCCACTGTTCCTGTTTACCCCTGGAGGGAGAGTCAGCACGAGAGTCGTGGTGCAGCAGGAATGACATCTCTGCAAAGACATCAGCAGCACCCGGAGGACTCTTTGTTGCATTGCCTGTATTTGCCTTGCTGCTTGTAAGTAGGGCTCTGATTTTTCCCATCTGGATGAACAGCGGTGTTCTCATTTGTCCATACCATTTTATGGCATAGTTCTTTTTATTTAATAAATAGTTTTTATAGTCACTAGGAGTCTCTATGTTATATGTGCAGTGTGTGTATTAGTGTAGACCTGTTTCAACCCTACAGTGTTGCACTATGATCTGTGTCTGTTTGTGTTTTTTCCGGGGGTTAATCATAACTGTACTGGTCTCTGAAGTAGGTATTTGGTAAGGAATGTCTGGGAAACCAGAACTTACTGCAGACTCCATAATGTGGGAACTATGCGCTGAAGCAGGGGTCACCGCTATGTGGGCGACAGGCTGGTTCAGTGAAATACCCGGGAGAAGGAACTCGGCGACTAAGCTTAGGGAAAAACCTGACTCCTGAATACATTTATCAGGAACCAGAACTTTAGCCGAAGTCTCCGGAGACGAAACTGCGGAAACTTGAGCTGAAGCAGGGGATTTATAGCAAAGAATATCTAGGGACTCCGTACGGTTATGGGAATCCCTCAATGCAACCTCTGCTGTCTGACTTGTGGACTCATTCTCTGAGGCTAAAACGAAGGCATTAACTTGGAGGCAGCAAGAATTTACAGGGGTTAATGCAGACAGTGCCTGAGAGTAAAACACAGGAAATTTTTTCTCTGTATTAGGAGAGACAAGGGATCTCTCCTCTGGAGCTAGGGGCGTGACCGTGGCTGGCAGAGAACAGGGAATTATCAAAGGAGACTCAGAGAGCTGCCCCTCAGGGGTTAATACAGAAATTACCCTGGGAACAGAACTTAGGGATTCTTTCTCTGACGGGGAAAGTACACAGGACTGCCTAGCAAAGGTTAAAGCTGGAAAACCCTCAAGACCTAGAGAGAGGGATTCAAAGCTAGAAATAGGAGAACTAAGGGACATATTCTCTGATATTCTAACCTTAGTGTTGGTTAGCGAAACACATGTATACTCCAGGGGAGCTTCACAGACCTGATTGGCAGGGGTTAATGTAGACGTATCATTGGAGTCAAGGAACCCGGGCATACAATCAGGGCTAGGGATTGTGGCAGTTACTACGTTGAGAGATATTGGTAATAGTTCTGTTTGGTCATCTCCCGGAGAGAGAGATACGTCCCCCGGTTTAGCAACAGGACTGGTAGCCGAGGGATACCGCCAAACGACGGCGTGAGCGGCTAAGAGACGATCCTGTTTTAACAAGCAATCATCCAATGCACGGGAAAGTACATGCAGCGTCTCTTGGCTGCCACCGTGCTAACTGGGCGATTTCTGCGCCGGTAAGAGACTGTAAGGGACTCTCCTTCTTCCTCCCTATTGATTCCTCCATTGCCACGAGAACTGTGATGTCACTCCGCTACACCACGTGACGGAGCGACATCGTGGCACGCTGTGTAAGCCCCTGCAGTTGCGGAAGTGTTTGCAGAGCAATTCCAACAGCTCTGGACTGCCCTAAGATCATAGCAGCTGGGAAAAGCAGCGAATCTACACAGGAGAGACGGGGGACTGTAGGGGAATTCCCCTGGAGGCAGTATATCACCGGTTGAGGAGCGGTCCCACTCAGTGTCTGAATCTGCGGTTTTACCAGGCTGCTTGAAAGGAATCCCCTTGTGAGCAGTGTCCTGCTGTGTGAGGAGTGCATGAAGGATCCCATGCCCCAGAACCATCATAGAGGCTCCTGCAGAGACAGCTGAGTGCCAGACCGTCCTGTTTTACAGCTACAGAGTGGTAACCAGTGTGAAATGCACTAAATGCACATGTTATTTCTATCTGATGTACGCAGATTTATTACCCCTTTAATATTGTAATACATTCTATTACTTACTTCACTATTTGGCGTTGTGCGCTGTTTTCTTTTTGTTTTCAGGCATCCAACCGCCTGCAGCGCAATTCCCACATACCTCCGTTGTCTGCCACTGACACTCAGGCTCCTCGCCATCACAGGATTGCACCAACCGAAGAGGTGCCTTTTGAACCGCAGCCTCTGCGTGTGTCTCCGGCTCCACGCTCTATGCGCACACGTGCATCTGTCACTGACCCCATGCACATACGCGCGTCAGTCACCGAATCCACGCACACACGCGTGCCAGCCCCAGACGTTATGTGCATGCATTCCCAGCTTAGAGAGCACACGCCTAACAGAGCACTTTTAACCACTGCTCCTGCAGTAAGGCGTCGCCCCCAAGCTTCACACAGTTCCATTCAAATCAATGACTACACTCAGCTGGGCTGTAACACCTCCCTCCTATCAGGGAGGACTCCTTGCAGTCCTCCAGGCCTGCTCCCTCTTCTCATTGGCCTGCCCAGCTTTATTATGCCTGTGCTTCCCATCACTCGTCGCTTGACATAGTTCTGTATGGAAGCATTTGAAGTGGTGAGTGGTGGTTGTTCTTCGTGATTGCTGTGTGCCATGTTCCTTCTGATTGAGGGTCCGTTAAGGAAGAGTTCGAGTGAGCCGAGAGACCAAGGGTCTAAAGCTGCTGAGTATTAGGCCGTAAGCCACGAATCCTGCGGAACGGTCCGAGGAGTATCGGGAGGCTACGGGCTCCCTGGCGCAGCATGTCGGTTGAGAGCGAGAGGAACCAAACCGATCAGCGTCTGTAAGTAGAGCTGATAGAACCATAGACTGGTGGACCAATGCCCTCACCCCGCTGCCAGGGGTGATGGGAATCGAAATCAAGACCCACCCCGAGAATAACCTCGGAGGTGGGCCACAGGGTATTGCCGCCTATCTCAGACCATCCTGTCGGCCGAGTGACTTGGAGGGAAGGAGAGGAGGAGGTCGCGGGGAGTTGAGCAGGTTGTACTTGGCTCTGGCGATTGTTTTGTGGCTGCTAAAGCCGTATCGTTGGGATATCGTTGCCCTGTCAAATAAAGAGACCGTTCTGCACCCGTAAAGACTGTGTGTGATTTGGAGAGTATAACCCTGGGACCCGAGGGGTTCTTCTATACCGGTCCTATCCCATTACCCTTGGAGTATAGAATATGGAGGCGCTGCACCACTGAGGTAATATGGAGGCTACCACCCCAGACGCCCGGTCCTGGCTCCCCCACAACATCGCGGGAAGCTCAGGCCCTCCTGTTCCTCACAGGTACGCACCACTACACCTGTAACCAGACCCCATGCATCCCTCACACTCCCTTAGAGATTGAGGGGGGGGGGGGAACAGGGTTACAATTGTTTAACATAGTTTAATTTATAGATGGCCTGCTATTTTTAACAATAAAGCTGTGCTCCACAAAATGGCTATTCCTTATTAAAAAGTGTTGCTCTCAGTCAAATGCTTTACTGTTTTATAAACCCACAATAATAATTATAATAGCTTGATGTATGGAAGGATTCTACACAAATAACAGGAGTAGACCTGTGTGCTCTCACTTGTGTAAGGCACGTAGTGAAGATTATAGATGGTGCTGGTCAAACAAGAATACAGGGTTCCTCATCTGCAGAAGGTAATGCAGCCACATCCATCATGCTTATCTACAAATAAACACAACATAATGCACATTTAACCTTTGCTTGTTTTCTTTTTACGTGTGGCGGAGGCCCCTGCCTAATTGATAAATGAAAGCAGAAATCTGTTTCGCTTGTTTTTGTAACTTGCACTATCTACAGCTCAGCTGCTTCTCAAGAAATTAGTTTTTTTTTTAATCTATATGGACTAGGACAACAATCTGGCCACAAGGGTTAGCCTTACTGCAATAGCCATTAGAAAACCAAGGAGTCTTTGTGAGATGTTGTAGATGTTGTAGATGCTTTCTACCTTTAACCCGGGCACCAATATTGAAGTATTGAGAAACTACTCCTTAGAGTTGTAAGTAGCACAGATCAGTTCGGGGGCGTCCCAAGTTCAGATAACACTGAAAAATTGCTGCCTCCCGTGGCACTGAAGGACTTAAGTTTTTGGAGGAAACAAGAAGCAAAAGGAACAAAAAAGATACAGTGGTTGGCTTCAGGTAGTAACCAGTCTGAATTCATTTCACCAAAACAGAACTGTCCATATTTTATAACAAGAAGTTGATCCGAAGATCCAAAGTACCCCAATTACTGCACTCTATACTAAGTATTAATATATATGGACCTAAGTGGTCCCTCAGATAATATCTGGATGGCAATCTAAATAGATCACTAGGACCAGCTAAAAAGACAACAATGATAAACTAAACTTTATTTAATCGTAGTATACATGAACAAATGAAGTTTATACATAGAAAGTTAAATAAAAATCCTCAAAGTGTCGTGGTGATCCTAAGGCTGAGCTAAACCACTAATATATATATACACAGATTGTCATCCAGATATTATCTGAGGGACCACTTAGGTCCATATCTTCAGATCAACTTCTTGTACTTTGTTTACTCCACGTGCACCTTACTTATTTTACATAGGTTGCATTATATTAGGCCTATAATAGGAGAGAGGTATATTTCATGCTACATATTTTATGTAACGGGTATTTCCTGTGAATACAGATGCTACTACTTGCTGTGCAACCTGTGTGGCCCTCAGGAGCCTAAGCCTCCGCTTGGGGAGCCTGGGGTACATACATATTATACGATCTCATGGTGCAACGCCTCCACCTGGGAGGGATCCCAACGGAGTGGGAGGGGGCCCTCACAGGAAACAATCACATTAAGCGAACAGATGTAAAACAGAACTGGCTTTACTGCATAGCATGTACGTATTTATAAATCAACAGGTGTCCCTCTCTAGAGAGACACTGACTACGGCGTCTCGCAGGACGCTTCCACCTACACCGGGTGATCCCACCCCGTGTCCAGTAACCCCACACAATATGTCCCGCACTCTTTCGGTGAGATGATATGTGTGACTGCGCAGCCACTAGTACGGGTGAGTATAATGTAGGATTGTTGGTGCACTTGAAGAATTGATACCTGCCCGGGGCTCCCACCCCGGGTTCCGCAGAATACGACAGGGATTCCGCCCGATCCGACGTCGTCCTCCACACCGCGTGGGGTGAATTCCAGCGCGGATAATATCACCTTAGTCTCAGGGTCTTTGGTGGCGTTCTGCGCCCAGAACCCACCTCGAAGGGCTGCACGGCTTCAGCGCTGTGTCCCTGACTGTCCAATTAGCTAATGGGGCAGTGTCCCTATCTAGGGCCTGTCCCTATAGCTCCACAAGCTACACAGTGGCTCAGGACCTAACTGGGACCTTGGGGGCTGCTGGCCTAATGCAGAGGATCACTGACCCCTGCACTCACCTCCTTCCCCTAGCTTGTCCTGGTCCTGACTAACTGCATAGCTGCAAACCCAACAAAGTATCTCTTCTTGCCTGCAGGACAATACTTCAGCCCTATTGGCTCCCTGGAGTCATGTGGCTCTGCCCCTATGCACCCTGGGGGCTGGCAGTCCTGTCTCGCGCATGCGCGAGCTATTTGGGACCTCTCGCGCTAGCTGGCTCCTGCACATGCGCAACAGCACTATCCCTGGCGGCGCCCTGCTTCCCGAGCCGCCGGGACCCTCGCGACGCGACCGCGGCCTTAGCAACGGCTCGATCGCGTCCCCGGCAACCGGCCCGCTCGCGTCCCCAGCAACCAGCCCGCCCGCGTCCCCGGCAACCAGCCGCAACTCCCAGGACACGCGCTGTTCGCGCACCTGTCCCCTCACTCCCTCGCGCGTGTGGCGGCTGTGCACCAAGGAAGGAGGGGGTCAGCTACAACAAGGGGAGGCCCTGGCTACATCTATAACAAGAATTTTCTATCTAAAGTGTGTAGAGATCTGCTAAAAAGTCCCATTCATGTACTACATGTACAATAAGTGGAAGAATAGAACAATGAAAACACTTTTCTAAACCAAACATTGACATTAGGACGTTTACATTCACAGAAATGCATTGTGATAGGGAATACAACAATTTCATTATATACATGTAGCCCCGGTCTTATTTCAGCCCCAGAGACCCCCCTCACGAAGTGCCGAGCGGTCGCGGGTGCCGCCGGAGGCAGCGACGGACCCGCCGGCACGCCGAGAAGGTGGGGGCCGGAGTAGGGAGTGCTCCGAGGCTCTGCGGCGCACCCGGCTAGCGGGGGCCGCCATTGTGTCTGCTTGCGGTTGCGCAGTGTAATCGCGCACGCGCTGTACAGTTCCAGGAGTGCCGGCAGCAATGTTAAGGTTGGCGTGAGGTCGCACATGCGTAGAACCATCGCGGTAGCCATTACAGGATCGCGCAGGCGCAGTAAGGGTAGCGCATGCGGTCCCAATGCTAAAGAGATCCTGAGTGGACTACAATTCCCAGCAGCCTCTGGGGATTGCCCTTTCACCCACATCACATGCAGCCAGCAAATAGGGTTTTGCAGCTTCTCCTGTGGAGGAAGGCTACAATGTTGCGGGGACCACGTTTGGCAGTTGAAGCTGGGAGCAGGAAGGGGAAGGAAGGGTGTAAGGAGCAAGTGGCTCCTGCACCAGGTAAGGATCCCCAAGTCCCAGGCAGGCCCCAATCCCTGTTAGGGTAGTGGGTAGTACTGAGGGACAGCCCCTAGGTTAGGGACTCTGCCCTTTGGTGTGAGAGTGTGCAGGTTTGTCAGTGTCACGGCTGGTAGTGCTGTGTGCGCTGACAAGTAGGCATAGTGTATGCAGCGTGTGCAGTGGGTTGCTGCAGGTTGACTGTGTGCAGTGCAGTGTGTTATTGCTGCAGGTTCTGTGTGCAGTGTGTTGTTGCTGCAGGCTGACTGTGCAGTGCAGTGTGTTATTGCTGCAGGTTCCGTGTGCAGTGTGTTGTTGCTGCAGGTTGACTGAGAGTGTGCAGTGTGTTTGCTGCAGGTGCTGTTAGTATTAGTTAGAGTCAGGACTGGGAAGAGTTAAGGGAGCGGAGCAGGCTATCAACCCCTTAGGTCCCAGATAGGTCCTCACTCCCCAGTTTGTGGTGCTACAGGGACAGGCCCTAGGTTAGGGATCCTGTCACAGTAGTGCTAGTGTTATATAGGGACACAGCGGACGTTGCGCTCCCAGAGAGAAGACTTGGGCTCAAGTAGGGGCCAGAGACAAAGACTATCTTCAGGGTGGGATCGGCCCTGGCGGACCCCTGACAACGCATCACAGGATCAGACGGAGATCACCAAGCGATAGATCCTTTGTGAATACCGTTGCAGGCCCGAGCAATGGAGTGCTCGGCAGGTAACTCTGATCTACATGTGCACCAACAGGCCTAGTATTTTCCTAGTGACTGCGCAGTCACACATATCCGCTCTCTGTAGAGTGCTGGACATTGTGTGGGGGGATTACTGGACACTGGGTGGGATCACCTGGTGAGGGTGGGAGAGTTACATGTGTCAGGTCACTCAGTGTCTCCTCTATAGAGGGACACCCGATATTGTGTGTATGGTTATTGGTTCATATGCTTATCAGTAAAGGTATTTGGTTATTATACCTACAGTGTATGTGGTTATTATATGTTCTTGCCCAGGGGAATCTCACATCACGGGGATCCTGGGTAAGTGGAGGCGCTGCGCTATGTAAATGTGTGATTGTTACCCCAGGCTCCCAGCTAGCGGAGGCTCAGATCTCCTGGAGCCGCAGGTGTAGTACAGCGACCAGTAGTTCCTTTGGGGAGCGCCAGAAAAAGGGCTACATTTGGAGGATCTGCTGAGAGATCAGACCTGGGGTGCCCTGTAATTTTTTTTCTAAATTGTGCTATTTTTGTTTCGCCATGAGGAAGCCCTCAAGGCGGAGGAGGCCACGTGCTGACTTCCCGGCCGCGCGGGAAAATGTTTCAAACAGTCATCCGTGACTGGCGGGAAAACCCGAGCCCCGCCCCCACAATAGGAGGGAGCACAGCGAGCAGAAACCAGCGATGTCTGTTCCCCCTATGGAAAGTACGGGGTGCAGAGAAACACACCCCTGGCTGTATAGAGTCATATGGTCCCCACGTTCAGTATTGCCAATAGCATTATGCCCGTGTGCGTTCAGAGACTGGGAGGTGACTGGGGGCTGGACGGACAGGTCACCTTTGTTACCCGTAGCGCTCACGACGACAGTGATAGATGGGGAAGAATGGATGCACTGCTGCCTGAGTGAATGTGGTTGCCCCGTAGGTGAATTGACCCGAGGGCCCAAGTGTCCTGACTGTGAGGCGCAGTTCCTGAAACCCAGACTGCCGCAGCCTACAGAACCTCCAGAGGAAGAGGAGGACACTGTTGCAGAAACAGATTATTCTTCCCCCGAGAATGAGAGAGACTGCCAGGGGTTACACCCTAATGTGTATGTGCCCTGGCAAGCGCCAGGAATAGATGACGTTGTGCTAGTGTGCCCCTGCCTGAAAGAAGCCCGTGTCCAGGGAGCTGTCCTGTCTCAGTTACCGCTCGACTTCAGGGAGATCGACGTGGACGGAGAACTGGGTATACAGTGTTTTAGCACCACTTGGGACTGTTCTAGAGGTGCACTGGCGTGGGAGCCCCAATGTGACTGTTGCGGTGCCTGGTTCTTAAAGCCTATCATAACCCCGGCTACGGAACCAGCAGAGAAAGAAGAGGAGGAGCCTGACCTCTCAACTAAAGTGAGTTATGCTGGTAATCAGTCTGTCCTAATTCCAGAGGCCTCCGGGGACCGTGTGTCCAGACCCATGTTGCAGACACGGTTCCAGACCCTCTCAAAAGGGACGTCCTAGTGGTAGAGCAGGAACCTCTGATGGCGGAACCTGCGGAGAAAGAGGCGGCTGATGGTTCTACCGAGGCGGGTGAAGCCGCTACTAGTTCTCTCCACTTCAGCGATGGAGGTGGTGGAGGGGCCGTATGCCCAGATGGACATTCTAGATTCAGGTCCTGAGCCGGAACCGCCGGAGGCAGAGCTACAGATGTTGGAACCCCAGATGTTGGTTCCAGACCCGGTTCCCGAGCAGGAACCACAGAGCCCAGAACCGCAGATTCCGGAATCACATCTTCTTTTAGTGATTCCAGCGACCAGACACTCGTGGTGATGCGCCTGCCGGCGGACCACCCTAGTGAAGTCACCGAGCCAACTATCTCAGCTGATACAGAGCCTGCTGTGGGTCCGTGTGCCCTAGAGGAGGTGTATCCAGATGCTGCGGACCCTGCTGTGGGCCCGTGTGCCCTGCAACGGCCAGTCCGGCCTACCACCGAGGTACCAGCGGTCCCAGGCTTGGGATCAGTACCTGGTGATGACGACAAGGGTGAGTTGACTGCCCCAGGGGTGTCGGGTGTGAGCTCCCCGGTGACCGTGGAGCCTGGTGGCTCCAAAGGTAGGGTCACCTGGGCGATGGGCTCACCTCGTCATCGCATCCTGGCGGAGGTGTCTCCCTTAGAAGATAGCTGTCCAGTGGTGCGAGTGGGCCAGTGCCTACCACCTATCGTTCAGGCGAAGAGAACAGCCCCTGATCTGAGTGAGAGCCCATGCGCTCTGACAACAGAGGTCCCAGGACTGGGATCCAACGCTCCCGAGGTTCCAGCAAGTAAGTGGACTGCCCCAGAAGTGCCGGGGACAGGTCCCGAGACAGCCAAGGTGGGAACTGACAGCGTCCATGAGGATCTGTTGGCCACCGTGAATCACGGCAGTGGTAAGGTATCTACCCTTTGCCCCCTGCCGGGTGATCCTGAGACGGTGAGGAAAGAGACATTGTCCATTGCTCGCTTCCCCGTGGAAGCTTCGCCAGTTTGTAGGGACAAAGACTGTGTGAAGAAGGATTCAGGGAAAGTTGCCTCCTTTAAGCCCAAAAAGGAGCGTCCCATTCATCATGTGGTGGACCGAGGCAAGAGACTGAACCTCCCTGTCTCCCGCAAGACGAAACCGGAGGACCCGGCAAGGGTCAATACCCAGGACCCTTTACTATTTTTTCTACGAGGGGGAGACGATGGTTTGGCGGTAGAGACTGATCTTGAGTTCCAAAAGACTCACAGGAGTCAAGGTGGGAAACCCTCACCCAATCAATTAGGGGCACTCCACTTTGAAACTCAGCTAGCCTCGGGTATTCACGTGATAATGTTGGGTACCAATGGGAAAATGCAAGTTATGTGCGGTATGATTTATGCAATGCATTTTTCATTATTTAACACTCTGTATGTTTGCTACCCAAGCGAGGTCTTTGGGATTCTACGAGGGGGAGAATATAGCCCTGGTCTTATTTCAGCCCCAGAGACCCCCTCACGAAGTGCCGAGCGGTCGCGGGTGCCGCCTGAGGCAGCGACGGACCCGCCGGCACGCCAAGAAGGTGGGGGCCGGAGCAGGGAGCGCTCCGAGGCTCTGCGGCGCACCCGGCTAGCGGGAGCCGCCATTGTGTCTGCTTGCGGTTGCGCAGTATAATCGCGCACGCGCTGTACAGTTCCAGGAGTGCCGGCAGCAATGTTAAGATTGGCGTGAGGTCGCACATGCGTAGAACCACCGCGGTAGCCATTACAGGATCGCGCAGGCGCAGTAAGGGTAGCGCACGCGGTCCCAATGCTAAAGAGGTCCTGAGTGGACTACAATTCCCAGCAGCCTCTGCGAATTGCCCTTTCACCCACATCACATGCAGCCAGCCAGCAAATAGGGTTTTGCAGCTTCTCCTGTGGAGGAAGGCTACAATGTTGCGGGGACCACGTTTGGCAGTTGAAGCTGGGAGCAGGAAGGGGAAGGAAGTGTGTAAGGAGCAAGTGGCTCCTGCACCAGGTAAGGATCCCCAAGTCCCAGGCAGGCCCCAATCCCTGTTAGGGTAGTGGGTAGTACTGAGGGACAGCCCCTAGGTTAGGGACTCTGCCGTTTGGTGTGAGAGTGTGCAGGTTTGTCAGTGTCACGGCTGGTAGTGCTGTGAGCGCTAACAAGTAGGCACAGTGTATGCAGACGTGTGCAGTGTTGCTGCAGGTTGACTGTGTGCAGTGCAGTGTGGTTATTGCTGCAGGTTCTGTGTGCAGTGTGTTGTTGCTGCAGGCTGGCTGACCTGTGAGTGCCGTGTGTTATTGCTGCAGTTCCGTGTGCAGTGTGTTGTTGTGCAGGTGACTGAGAGTGTGCAGTGTGTTTGCTGCAGGTGCTGCTGTTAGTATTAGTTAGAGTCAGGACTGGGAAGAGGTAAGGGGCGGAGCAGGCTATCAACCCTTAGGTCCAGATAGGTCTCACTCCCCCAGTTTGTGGTGCTACAGGGACAGGCCCTAGGTTAGGGATCCTGTCACAGTAGTGTCAGTGTTAATAGGGACACAGGGATGCTGCGCTCCCCGAGAGAAGAATTGGGCTCAAGTAGGGGCCAGAGACAAAGACTATCTTCAGGTGGGATAGGCCCTGGCGGACCCCTGACAACGCATCACAGGATTCAGACGGAGACAACAAGCGATCGATCCTTTGTGAAAACCGTTGCAGCGCCCGAGCAATGGAGTGCTCGGCAGGTAACTCTGACTCACATGTGACACACAACAGGCCTAGTATTTTCCTAGTGACTGCGCAGTCCACACATATCCGCTCTCTGTAGAGTGCTGGACATTGTGTGGGGGGATTACTGGACACTGGGTGGGATCACCTGGGGAGGGTGGGAGAGTTACATGTGTCAGGTCACTCAGTGTCTCCTCTATAGAGGACACCCGATATGTGTGTATGGTTATTGGTTCATATGCTTATCAGTAAAGGTATTTGGTTATTATACCTACAGTGTATGTGGTTATTGTATGTTCTTGCCCAGGGGAATCTCACATCACGGGGATCCTGGGTAAGTGGAGGCTCTGCGCTCTGTAAATGTGTGATTGTTACCCCAGGCTCCCAGCTATTGGCGGCTCAGATCTCCTGGAGCCGCAGGTGTGGTACAGCGACCAGTAGTTCCTTTGGGGAGCGCCAGAAAAGGGGCTACATACACAACCTGTTTGCTCTGCTATATCAGGTGTGAAGTTTTACTTTATCATGGGCTAACATTAATGTAAAAAAATGTTCCTCATCCTTAAATGTCCCACTCTTCTGTTTTCATGTATTCTATGGCACCTGCTCTGTTTGCAGTTGATGTATTATGGTCACTTCCCTATCTTCCCTAAATAACCGAAGCACTGTAGTAACATGGACACATTCCCATGACAGCATTTTAAACACTCACTAAGGTTTACAGTGTTTTGTATGGGAAAGAGCTCAATATACAATTTTGAGAACAAATCTCTCACAAAGGAGCTTGGGAACTGGTGAAGAATGCTAATGCTCCATTGATCCCACACATTTACTTGCCAATATAAAGATTATCATGATATAAGCTTACTGTTCTACTCACATTGATATGCTAATGAGAAGCGCCATTACCTTTTGAAAAACATGCAATGCACATGAAACGTATGCTAATAACCTACCACCAATACTGTGCTCAGGTCCTGGGAGACTTACATTTTTTTTAGACTGGTTCGGTTATCAGTTGGGTTTTAGATCACCTTGCAAGATTTTGTTTTTAAAAAGTAGGTCATGAGAACAACTTAAAAAATGTTTATAGTTATTGTGAAGTCAACTAAATTTTAAATAGGGCAAGATAACTAATGGCATTGAGCACTGCAAACCCATTTTGAAACATAATGCCTGTGTTTATTTAAAAAATAAAACACATCACACAAAATGTATTTACATACTGGAACAGTAATACGCAATGGGAAGTGTGAATCATAACGGCCAATATTTACTGAGTGATGTTCTGCCATATGGCAACTTCCAGTGACGGAAGACAGATTATGCCCCATTTAAGTGAGTAAGGAGTCTTGGCTTTTGCATCAGTAAATATGACTGTAAATGCTTTGTAAGAACTACAGTATGTCCAGGTAGCCGGGTACACCCCCTTACCTCCAATGCGGGGAAGGGGGAGGCTAAGGCTGCGGCCAGGGTGCCGCTACGCGGGCGGGCGTGCTCACGCTGGCCGTGATGAAACACATTGCGGCAATGTGTGTGGCCAGCGTAAGGCTTGGGTCCCACTGCATCCGGCGGCACGCACAACCGCGTGCGCACCACTCACAATCTCCTTACTTCCTCCCTAGTCGGCCCCAGTCCCTCCTCGCTGCCAGGATCACTTCGCACTGTGACGTGTCAGCCAGCAGGGGCTACAATAAGATTGTGATCCCAAGCGGCGATGCGTCACGTGGTGTGGCAGGGAGCCAATGCGGAGGGGAGATCGCCGGCGAGGGGTGGATACTTCCTCAATGCTGGACATACAGACACACACACACAGACACACGCCCCCCGTCATGGCCCGCCCTCCCGACACGTTTTGACCACACCACCGCGCCTAAAAACGGCTCCGTAAAGACCGCAGATCGCGGTAAAGGGACGTGCATGCGCCGCCAAGATGCACCCGAGCGTGCAGTGGGGCCTTAGCCTGAGCGAGCGGCTGAGCTTGCGTGGTGCTTAGCTGCTTTGCAAGCAAGCAAATTTGAATTTGCCGCTTGCTTGCGCTGCCGCGTATGAGCGCCTGCATGCTCAGCGCCACCCTGGCCGCAGCCTTAGACCCGTAATATAGTGGGCACCCTTGCTCCGCTGTGCACGCGCAGCACTTATAATTGGCAGTGGTTAGCCAACCGTTCTATACAAGGGCTGCGGGCGCGCACGGCAGTGAGCGTGGAGCAGGCCGATCAGGGGGAAGACTCAGAAAATAATCTTTTCACGCCGCTCAGATTGAGGCTGCAATGTATGTGTAGCCCTTTTTCTGACGCCTCCCAAAGGGACTACGGGTAACTGCACGCACCTGCGGCTCCAGGAGATCTGAGCCTCCGCTAGCTGGGAGCCTGGGGTAACACTTATAGCGCAGCGCCTCCACTTACCCAGGATCCCCGTGATGTGAGATTCCCCTGGGAAGAAATACAACAACACAGATATGAATGCAACCAGTTTTACTAGATGATGCCCGGTAACCTTATCACTCTATATTATAGCAATATAACCTTAACGCATAACCTTATACTATAACGTCATATAGCCTTAGTGGCTCAGCCACTCTCATCAGGAGTAACATCTCCATCCCCTCACCGCATGCCCCACACACCGTGTCCATGTATAGTACTATTGGTATAGGCTCAGTTCTTTAGCCACTCGCTTAGTGTCCCTAAAGAGTTACGGCTAAGGCGGGATCAGCGCCTATTGACCGGTGTTGGTGCACTTGATAATACCTTCCGGTCACGGCGGTGACCAGCAACAGCTTCAAAAAGGGTCAGACGCCTCCGACACGTAGCCTCCAGATATCACGGTGTCCAGCCATCTAGTCCCAGATGACTGCAACCGCCGCAACTCTGTGCTTTGTCCCTAACTGGTACTCAGTAAGGGGTGATGCTCTCTACCACTATAGGCCGTCCCTGCAGCACAGCAACCTATGGTGACTTCAGGGAATACTCCTAGGGCCTGCGGGGTAGAACTGTCCTATGCAGGCGGGTCACGGACACCCTGCACCCACACTACCTCTCCCTTCACCTCCCGGATCCCCTCTCACTAACTTCTCCCTAATACCTTCAGCAACCCACTGCTCTAACTGTACCTGCAGCAATCCACTGCTCTAACTGTACCTGCAGCAACTGCACTGCACTCAACCTGGTACCTGCAGCTATACTGCACACAAACCGTGCCTTCTTGTCAGCGCTCACAGCACTGACAGCCGTGACACTGCACTGTAAGACTGCACACACACTCACACCAAGGGCAGGGTCCCTACCTTAGGGGCCGTCCCTCAGTACCTACCCACTACCCTAAAAGGGGATTGGGGCCTGCCTGGGACTTGGGGATTACCTTACCTGGTGTAGGAGCCACTTGCTCTCTACACCCTTCCTCCCCCTTCCTGCTCCCAGCTCCAACTGGCGTTCCTAAGCCAGCGAAATGTATCTCTTTCCCCCTGCCTGAGAATCCTTGGCCCTCATTGGCCACTTGGGGACACCTGGGGTGCTGGGCCCTAAGCCTCATGGGAGTTGTAGTCCCGCAGAGGCCTCTACAGCATTGGGGCCGCGTGCGTGATTCTCCTGCGCATGCGCGAGTCCCTAGTGGCCACCGCAACTCCTGTGTTCTATCTGCGCATGCGCGATCACTGCGCATGCGTGCGCAGCGGTAATGGCGGCCCCTGCTAGCCGGGTGTGCCGCGGGGACTCGGAGCTCTCCCTGCTCCGGCCTCCACCTTCGTGTCGTGCCTCCGGCGGTCGGCACGCTACCGAGGCTACATTTGTATGTGTATGTGTATATATGTATGTATATGTGTGTGTGTGTGTGTGTGTGTGTGTGTGTGTGTGTGTGTGTGTGTGTGTGTGTATGTGTGTTGTGTGTGTGTGTGGTTGTGTAATATAACAGTATATGTATATATATTATCAAAGTTGCGTTTATGGTAATTAATTATTATTCTCACAATGTCTGTTTTTTTTTAAATTTTAACATATTTTATAATAAATGATTAACTGTCAAATAATCTATACACACTCATATACATATATTCACACACACACACACACACACACACACACACACACACCACACAACACACACACGACACACACACACACACACACACACACAACACAACACACACCACACAACACACACACACACACACACACACACACACATATACGCAGGAGAGTTTAGACCCCCGACGGCCATTATCGATAGCCGCGCATGCGCAGAGAGGCAGTGTTGCGGCGGACGTGTTCTGTAATGCTCCGCAGGGGAACTACATGCCCCAGAATACCTTTGGGCAAGGTTATCCAATAGGGTTGATGCAAGCTACTGAGGAGAATTGCTACATTTGGTGTGCTCAGAGCGCGTGGCTTCAGTCGGAACAGGGATGCAGAGGGGTGAGGTAGTGTCTGGGTGCAAGTTGCTGCTTTCCTAGCCCAGAGACCCCCCTTTAGATCCCAGTTAGGCCCCGACTCACACTAGATTGTGGCTGCTACAGTGAAAGCCATAGCTAGGGACATTTCCCCAGTAGCTGCCTATAGTTAGGTTATATCGCCGGTGAGATACCATGCGGTGATTCCGGCCTGTGGTCTGGGACCAGACCACCTTCATAGTAAGAGACTCTTTATGGTGATACCATCCAGCGGGAGGTCACCCCACGTGGAGGTGGAAGCCATCGCGGACGACGACGTCGCTAGATCAGTGGATCCCTGTTGCTAAGTCAGCCGCACCAAGTACTGGAGTACTCGGCAGGTTCCTCAACAAAGTGCACCAACATACCACAGGATAGCTTTTTCTCCTACACTTTTGGGTGGGCATAACATTGAGGGAAAGGACCAGGCAATTGGTGCCTAGCACCATATGTACTTTGAGGACACTATTGGTGTATTGCGGAGGGGTGTGATATACTGTGGGGTACAGGTTGTATGTTATATGGTTCAGTAAAGTGTAATTATATACCTGTGTATGTGTGTGTTTTCTATTTGGGTTTCTGTGAGGGGCTTATTCTGTTTCTCTGGGATCCCTCGCAGGTGGAGGCGCTGCACCAAGGTGAACAAGCGACACTCCAGGCTCCCAGTGGTCAAGGCTCAGGCCTTGTAGTAGCCAAACAGGTATAGCAGTACTGGTGGTTCCTTTAGTATGGGGAGAGGGGCTACATCCATTTAAGAGGTTTGTTTAAGGTAAGAGTCCCTCGTGTCTCTCTTCTTCAGCAGTCTGTCAGAGATGTGTGAAGCATTTTCTCAGGCAGCTGATGAAACAGTCACATAGCTATTAAACATACACAGAGTGCAACTTTTATGAAAATCTAAGGTTTTTTATAGGAAGATTGGAAAAAATTGTGTCTTGTGCAAATTTGCATCAACAATCATCTAGAAGTACTGTACACATTGTTTGACCTAGAGTCTTTGAACTAACTTTTTGCAAATAATTTTAAAAATTGAAGGAGCTGTCACAAGGTAAAAGGGAATAGAGTTGCACATCTACACTTGTCTCTCCACTTTGCCCCCTTTTTCTGTGCTGTTGTTGTATCTCTACTGTTTCCCTTTTACTTTCAATAGTATTGAATTTCATGTTGTCTTGAGAGCATGTTTCAATCTCTCAGATGTTCTCCCCTTCCCACTGACTTCTTAGTCATTACAGTAGGTAAAGTAGCAGAAACGGAGAGTGACATTTCCTTTAGACCAGATGCTTATTGGCTACTACCATGGCTGTGTGCTGCTGATCATGTGTAAGGGAAAGATGCCTGTGCTATAAATTGGACCCATTGGTGCAATCTGATAAAAATGTTGCTGGTCAGTGCTGGATCTCTGTGGTTGTGTTTTTAGAAGAAGTGAAGGACCTAGAGCCATTAGGGTGGGCAGTGGGGAAATTCCACTTACAAATAGACCAGCTCCAAGCATTTGCAAAGCATTCATCACTCATTATGACATCACACTTTCATCCTGGATTTTGGTGTCCGGTATTCTGAAAACTTAACTGTGGCAACCAACCCTAGTTCCGCTTAACATTGCATATACACTAAAGGCTTTTCATGTTAACGCAAGGAGTTAATGTTAGGTTATACCTAAAGGTGTCAATACTCCCATTGAGAGGGAGAGAGGGAGAGACGTTACTAGACTCCCGGGTAACTTATTTACCCCTCCTGCACAATATGGAACTTCTCTGAGATCTCCACGCCTCTAAAACCCATATATCTGGGGTCTGGAAGGGAGTAACGCGATGCCATGAATTAACGGAGCCTGGTGTATCTGGCCACATGTTTATAAACTAACTTTAAATAAACTATTAACATAACAACGAATAAGACACCAGCACTCCTAATGAGTACAAAAAACACTGTAAGAAATGTGGTGAAAGGTGAAGTAGGGGAAGGCAAGCGATATTACAATATGAAAAGGCTGGTAAGCAACCGACCCAGGGGGGTCAGTGGACCAGTGAATTCCCTTGCATATCAGCACTCAGACACATTTAGTATTTGAGATAAAACCAGTAAATCAGAATGTGGAGGTACCAAGCTAAGAACACTATTGAACAGTAATGATATGATGTATGTACTAAAAAGCCGTCGTATCGTCTGGTCTGAGCAGCTTTTGGAAGGTTGAAATGAAATATTCTACCCTCCCTAAAGACACTTGAAACACGTGGGAATTTCCTTTGCTTTCTATCTTTTAGCTCTTTTGTGAAAGTCTCCATTTTCTCTTTCAACTTCAATTCATATGGGTCAAAATTCTCATATGTGTTCCATTTAGAGATGTCTAGCAGGTGAGTTTCTAGTTCTAAGTTGACTTTCGCCAACTTCTCTTTTTCGCAGCCAATGAGAAGTTGCATCAGTTTAGTTCAGCAATCTAGAAGTGTACAGGCGTTTATAAATGGAGTGTCTGTAATCTGGTGGGATAGTGCCAAATTCAGCCTTAGCCCCCTTGGCACAAGATGTTGTTTTATATAGTTCTCAAGACTTTATAGTTCCCACCAGATTTTAGTTTGTGATACATACTGTAGACTTTCTCAATACTTCTGAAAAAATTCTTGATATCAGGCGTGTCTGATAATTCACTTCTGACAGCCATGGTAAAGACATAAGTGGTCTCGTTTTGCCAAAATTCTAAATCAGGGTGCAAGGTGTCCAAGAAATGGAGGAAAGACCTCCCAGGATACAAAACACAACAACGAATATGACACCAGCACTCCTAATGAGTACAAAAAACACTGTAACAGATTTGGTGAAAGGTACAGTAGGGGAAGGCAAGCGATATACACAATATGAAAAGACTGGTAAGCAACCGACCCAGGGGTTGGGTTTCAGTCGACTAGTGAAGTCCCCTGCATAGCAGCACTCAGACACAATTAGTATTTGAGATGATTGATACCAGTAATCAGAATGTGGAGGTACCAAGCTAAGAACACTATTGAACAGTAATGATATGATGTATGTACTAAAAAGTACATTGGTCGGTTGCTTACCAGTCTTTTCATAAACTGTTAACATACCTAGAATGATCTTATTTTCCTTTCAAAAATAAAATCAATGAGCCAGATTTCCTTTTTAAGGCATATGATCAGCACATGTTTACTTTTTGACATTCTTACCTTTCTACCAGTACATGGTGGACAGGATATTACAGGGCAAATAAATAAACAAGCACAACAAATCCCTTACAGCCCCACAATCTGCAGTGTATCGTTTGCCATCTAGTATTTCCATACAAGATGTATTATTAAATAGCAGCATGTTACACATCGCACAGAAGTATTTATTTATAAATCTATGCTTAGCATCCTCCGCAGATGGAGATATTTTGCTCTTGCCATATTGGTTACTATATGGCAATTCTCCCAGCATTTTGTTATTAGCGTTTAATTATTCACTCAATAGAAAATAAAATATTTCTGTGGCTACATTTCTCCAAGGATTTGTTTCACTGCTATCCTAGCAATCCGCCTTTAAGCAAAGTTAATTTACAGTCTAAATTCTAAGTAACACTTAACAATATGGATCTCTTGAGACTTTTCTCTGCAAGCTAAAAGCAAATTACATGTAGTGCCCTCAAAGTTTCATTACTGGGTTTATGTCACTTTGGGTATTGTACAAACACTCCTCAGGCGAGGTCTTCTTCACTGCCTTAAACCTTTTAAACCTAATTAAGTCTGCATTTCTTGGCCACCCACAACTTTAATGTTAATGTGGGAAAGATAAGTTAATAGCGTTCATGCTTTCAGAGCTGTTGATTGCAACTGCATGTCATATGTTTAATTTCCCCCAAAGAGAGCGTCCTATTTTAATGGTGCATCCATTAAAATTTGTGTTATGGTTGGTGATAGTTTTAAACATAAACACCTAATACCTGTCTCTTTATTGATATATTTCAGTCACTGAGAGTTAGTTAAGGGGTTATGTGATGGTAAAGGGTTAACCAGGCTCTCAATAAAGGTCAAGCCCATGAATGGTTAACCCTGATCCGTATATACAGTATGGGTTCAAGAGGGTTAGCTCTTGAGCCCAGTAACAATGTATCTTTGCAATGCATGAAATGTAATAAAGATTTTTTTGTGTGTTTTTATCTTTCTGGGCATGTCAGAGAGCAGGGATTGCTAGGGCATGTCAGAGAGCAGGGTGCTGTATATGACTTAATAAACTCACCTTAACCCACTCACCGGTTTCGGCCCTTTTTTTCTTTGAATCGGGCACCCGGGAGAGAAGCCACTTACATACCACCTCCATAAGGAGGAGTAGGCAATCACCCCTACACCAGAAAACTCCGTTTTACTTCATTTACCAGCACCGCATACCACCTCCAGCAGAAGGAGGAGGAAACCACTGCTTCTGGCAAACACTCAAATATAACGATTACTGCCAAACAAGCATCACCACTTTTGCCAGACAGCAGGCTGTTTTTTACTGTTTTTCACTGTTTTTTACTGCATAAGCAGCATCACTTTTCCTGTTTGGCAGCAGGCTGCACACAAGCGCGCCAATCACCGGCCCCCACAGTCCCTCTATATATATTTTTATTTTTATATTTTCTATTTCCCATCCCTCCCACCACCACCAACCACAGAACCCTCTTTTTCCATTGAAGTATTTTTACTTAGACATCTGCATCCAAGCCCCAATTCAGTCTTTTATCAAAGTGTTTTAAAAGATTTTTTATCCAAGCATTTTTTATCCAAGCATTTTTTATTCATTTTTTATTAAACAACCACATTATATTACTGGTTAAATGTTTTGTATGGCTTGACACTAATCACGTGTCCCTCATTTTCTCTTTTCATCCTGTGAGCGAAAAAACCCGTGCGCTGACCAATCCACCGATTCTACTGTCATTATAAGAAGATTCCAGGCTCTATCTTCTCTACAGGTCCAGCTGCAGAAAACAACAAGGGCAAGTATACACTACCCCTTATTTGGTTATACATTACAACATAGGCCACACCACAAGCCTAATAAACAAGGGAGCGCCCCAGCCTCTATTCCTTTTTGCCCTATCAGTTATGCCTGGGAAACATATGTCTGAGTGCTCCATCCAGCACTCATAAGGGTTAACTCAGGTGGAAGCTAGCTAATCATGATGTAAGCTGACACCTGAGAGCCAGCAAGGTAGATAAGGATCTTGTTACCAGCAGTAGCTGCCTGTGTCAGAGGAGAGCACGTGGATAGATGTGCTGCTAGCCAGAAGGATACAGCACACTACTTACTGCAGCCAAAGTAAGATTTCTTTCATTTGTTTGCATGACTGCTTAAAAAGACTCTTACGGTTTAGGTATGGTTTAGCCAGACAGCCTGCTAGCTAGGACTGCTGTGTTAGTCAGTTTTCTCCCAACGTGGAGCAGGATTTATTTGCTTAAAGGCACAGTGTACCCGCATGTTATGTTGCTGTGGAGAAATAAAGCCACTGAACGTTTTCATTTATCCTGAAACTACACGTGTGGACTGTTCCCTGACCTTGGCTACAGGCCGTCCTGCCACAGGCACGTTGCAGTTTTCATTGCCACATTGCCAATATTATAACTAGCAGTCTTATGGGTTTAGAGTGCTTGCTCCTGGCGTCTATACAGGTCCTGAGCAAGCATATTTAATCAGGCACCACAGGCTATCATCAGCATAACAGATTCATTTTAGTAGTGCCTTCAAAGTGGTAAAGCCATCTAGCAAGCTGCTAATATAATTTCAGTTTCTGTTTATCATAAGTGTTCATAGTCCCAGGTGTGGGTGACTATAGGTCACCTATTCATCTCTAGGGACAAGGGGAGCTCTTGTAATATATATCCCCCCCTTTACCCGGACTAGTGTTGGTCAATTTATCCTTGGTTACAATTCAAACCCTTTTGTTTTGTGTGTTTGCTAGATGGATGGCTTACTGTAGTCAACCTTCTAGGTACAGTGGTTATTAATCAAACACTGTAACAGGGATTAGCTTCCCTTAACCGGAGTTTACTTACTCCAAGTGGTTCCATATAGGTGCCATTGTTTAATGTTTATTTTAAAGCCCTTTGTTTTATCATTTGTTCATAATAAAGTTTATTTTTAATTGAATCACACATCATCCAAGTAAAGTGTGCGTGTGCTAAGGTGGGGTACGTTTCCTTCCCAGAGTGTAATTCGATAAGCAGCCAGGATGTCTGCATAGAGATGTCGGAGCAAAGGGGAGGATGAAAGTTGAGAGGTGTCGGGCTGTTTGGTGAGCAAGGAAGGGCGGAGTACCGGGTCTAGAGACAAAGACTCCCCGCGGGGCAGACTCTTTGTTCTCCCAGACTCGGTGGAGCCTACCCAGCAGGAGGTGTAGGGCTGGCCAAGGGAAGCCGTTGCTTGTAGACACGGTTCCCATTGACCAGTTCGAATTTCCTGCTTGCCGGCTTTCTGAGCCTCCTTGAGACACCCACTCCTTTGACGCGTACAGCCAGACGATCCCTCAGCTCGGATTGGCTGTTGCAGTTATGATCCGTTCTCCGATTGATCGCCAGTAGCTTCTCCATGTTGAACATTGGACATCGAGGTCTATGTAAAGGGACTGGCCGATCAGAGAACCAGAGAATCTTGGAACTTGGTCCACTGAAGCGCTGGCGGGCTTTTCAATAGTGTTTTGCTCTGAAAAGCAAAGCACTTGGCACGGAGTTGCCAGAGAAGCCTGGTCTAGCTGAGGACAAGTTTTCAGATCGCTACCAATTTCTAACTTTCATCGAAGACGCGGTCAGCGGGGAAAGCCAGGTATCCCGAAAAGAGTACCATGGTGTTCCTGGATGTGGAGCGGACAGGGTAAGCCTTCTAAAGCAGGCGCCCAGCACCTAGTAAGGCTAGAGACTCTCTCCAAACCCCTAGAAAATGTCTATTACCTGTATTTTGTGTTTCATTGTACGTCTGCTGGTTTTACCAGAATAAATCCCATTTTATTCCACTGCCTTGGTGAATTGATCTCGGACAGTAAAAGGTGTTAAAACTACTGGTCTCCCGTTTATTCCCACACGCTAAGACGACAGCATATTCTAATTCTAGAATTAACTTCCAGGTCTGTGACCCTATTTCTGTACACAGTACATAATTTATTCCCCGGCAGTATGTCATTTATACAGTATTATACATATGATGGTTTTGCCCCCAAAACTTTGCGTTCTCTACCTGCACTTATGATGATCATACAGTAAAAGCCCTCCAGCTTGTTATGTACTATATGTCCTGTGTGTGGTGGCTGTCTCATTTCTAAATTAGTTCTAACCTCATCATTTGCCAATAATTAGAGATGGACGAATTATTTGCTGACGTTGAACTTCAACATCTGCGCGTGCGAATAAATGTCATATTCGCGGCTGGATTTTATAAAGGTGACGTTCGCCTACCTTCATTCTAAGTTATGCAATACCGCTGGCGGACACTATTCGATTTGCCTAGAACTTGACAACCTGAAATATGGGTTAGAAACAGACCGAGCGAAAGACTGAGACACTATTCTTAGCTAGAGTCCCAAGTGCTACAGTATATATTTCCCATCAAACACACATTCAAACAACATGTGGAGAGACACCAGTGCATAAAAAATGGGCACCCCTGAGATACCTGAGAAATATGCAAATCAGATATGCTAATGACTTTTATTAGCTATTAGCCTATTTCCAGGGGAACCCTGGGATGCCAATTTATTTGCGCACAGGTGTCTCTCCATGTGTTGTTTAAGGGGATATATATACTGTATATAGCACCTGGAGCTTTAACTAAGAATAGTCCTCCCCCACTTCTGCCCCTCCCCCACTTCTGCCCCTGCCGCACAAAATAAAATAAAGATTGAGAAAGAGGATTGCATAAAGGAAGTTATATATAGGAGATAAAAAAATGTTCACCTGATCATCCTTGAGGCGAGGCATATATTCTGACTGTATGAGGGTACACCCAACTAAATTAGTTTAATCAAAGCCATACTTTTAACAAGCAGCATTGGCTCCATATAGAATGGGCAAAAATACAGTGATCAATATTAATATTATTGTTGTTCTTACAATTTGTTACCCTACATGTGAGGCTGTGTATGAAAGCAATTTTGTTTGGATGCATTGCCCCGTTTTTTGGTGCACTGTTCCTTTTCTTGCACCTGTTGTAGATTGTTAGAAGCCAGCAAGCTACGCCACCTTAAACTTGATGCTTTTTAAAGCAGATTCAAGGGAAATGTGCTATATTTTATTATATTCTGTGCATCATGTAACACTTCCATAGCTGCCCTTTTGACACCCCCAAGATTCCAAGCTGAGGCATGTTGGACAAAAAGTGGATTAACGAGTTTAAGGCTGCGCTTAAAGTGCCGACGACGCGACGTCGCGTCAAAACAAATACATTGTTGCCATCGTCGGCGCTTATAGTGCACGCGAAGGCGACGGCGCGACCAAGCGACAGCGCTATAAAAAATCTGGTAGTCACTGTTATTTGATTTTCTCAGCAACAGTCTCCTCAAGTGGCAATCAGAGAGTTTCTCCATCCCTCTGCCTTCCCCCTTTCTGACGTCACTGGCCTTGTAGCCAGCGACGTCGCCTAAACTTAAATTACAACTTTCGCAATTGCAACGGGTGACGTAATCGGTCGCGTCGCCAGCAGTATAAGCGCAGCCTAATACATCAACGCACAGAGACGCTATATTAAAATTGCTTTATTGCCATCATTGATTCTCCAAAATAACCATAGTACATAAACCGCCAAGAATTGAGGGTCTAAGTTGTAAATAATTAATGTAAATTCAAATGATCAATTACGGGGTCAAAACTTGTGATCTGGTGTAATCCATACCTACGGAAACTGAATTCCACCAAATAATATATCTTTCCTTTATCCACCAAAATGAATAATTTTTATATCATATTTCCACGATTGTAAGACGCACCATCGATTTGGCCCTTACAATTGAGGAAAATTACTTTTCACTTACCATGTTTCAGGAGAGGTCCCATGTCAGCGAAGGATGAAGCGGGCGGCAGCGGCAGCAGAAAAGGTCCCACGTCTGCAGAGGATTGAAGCTGGACAGTGGGCCTGCTGTAACACCGGAAGTCAGACATTGGTCAACTTCCGGTGTTACAGAGCGCTCATCCCCAGCCGTTCTGCTATGCCACTCTCCTCCTGCTCAAGTCTCCTGCCGTGATGATCTTCTCCTACCGCTGTCCATATTAAATCCTCTGCAAACGTGAGACCTTTCCTGCCGCCACCGCCTGCTTCATCCTCCGCTGACATGGGATCGCTCCTGAAACATGGTTAGTGAGAAGGAGGGGGTTAGAAGACACTTTTTTTTTCCTTCATTTTTTTAAAACATCGATTCTAAGAAGCACCCCGATTTCAGACATGTGAAAATCGGAAAAAAGGTGCGTCTTAGAATCGAGGAAATACAGTATATATATTTTTAGAGCTGACAAACTAGTCAAGAATCCTTGAGAGATAGATTACAGTACATTTACTGGAAAATGCTTATCTTTATATTTCATAGCAAAAAAACAGGACCCACGGCAGCTGTTTTTCTTCAGTACTCAGTCACTGAGTTTCATGATATTAATAATATACAGTCATTTTGCTTCAAAATTCTTGATGTTAACTAGAGAAAACAGCTATTCTTTTTAATACATCCGTTATAATACATAATGCATATTGCTATTGTGAACAAAAATGCAACAGTCACACAATTGTATTCATTTTCCTTTCCAAGGCTAGCCTTCAAGGAGAGATATGGGAAGCTTTTGCCCAAGTTTGCGAATGCTGCAAAATTGCCCCCCTTTTCTTGCGAAACAAAAAAATGAATGCAACAGTCAGTGCAGTCACAGCACTGGAAAAATTCACCAAGCATTTCAATTAATGATGTTACCTCCCAAAGAGCCTGAAAGATTGGTTTTGCTGGAGAAAATGGCGAATCACTTGCCAGTTGTGACTGAGCTGCGATCCATTGGCGATAACAGCGAATTGAAACTGTAAGCCCTTAAACGTTTTGCAAATTGGTTCACCAGGAATCGATTTTCGTCCTAAAAGGGGTGAAAAAATGTTTTGAATGCATTTTGTAAAAGCATGGCACATCTCTACCTTTAAGACAGTAGGTCATTTTTGAAGGTTACATATTAATTAGTACGAACATGTCTAGCATGTACCTGGGGAAATTCCTTTTGCTCAAATTGAATACAATGCACTGCTGTCAACCCAGCTATTTGCTATGCTGCTGGTTCGGCCGGTTCTACTGCTAGAAAATAGTGGTGACTCAATTCTTATAGTCATGTGAAAGTTATATGATTAAACTTAAAGAGGCACTCCAGGCAACATTTAGCTTTTTTTTAAAATAGGTTTGCAGTGGGGGGGGGGGGGGTCTCCACAGCTGAACCACGTTCATTTCAGCTCTGGGGACCCCCTGCTACATGGGATAATTACCACCGTAGATGCGGTTGGTAGGAGCCCTAGTTGGGTTCACAATATGGCAGTTTAAAAGTCCCTATGAATTAGAGTATAAAAAGTAACCTTTATTGATATTATAGTAAAATAGGGAGACAGTCCGGATAGACAACTGTTATCTCATTGGTCGTTAAAAAAATGGTGCAGACAGTATATACAATGATACTGTCACAGTGACGATATATAATAGCCCGACACCCAAGCGAACATAGAGTTTAAAACTCGGATCCATAGAAGTTCTGTGGACGCACTGGGAATGTAGGGATTCCCAGGGAAAACATACAACAGAACCACCCCGCCCCCCCCAAAAAAAACCACCAGAATCCCACACCCACAAAACAGAATCTGTGCCACCCCCCATAAAACAGAATCTGTGTCCACTCCCACAAAACAGAATCCATCCCCCTGCAAAAACAGAATCTGCCCCCCACAAAACAGAATCTGTCCCCCCCCCACAAAACAGAATCTTTTCCCCCACACAAAACGAATCCCACCACTCACAAAACAAATCTGCCCCCCCACAAACGTCTGTCCCCCCACCAAACAGAATTTCCCCCCCCCAAAAAAAAAATTCGTCTCGTGCATCCCCCACAAAACAGAATCTGTCTCGTCGCCCCCCCCAAAACGAATATGACCCCCCCCCACAATCAGATCTGCCCCCAACACAAACAAAACAGCTGCCACCCCAACAAAAAACAGGTATCTGTCCCCTCCTAAAAAGCCCCCCAAACCAGAATCCCCCTATAAAACAGGATCGCCCCCCCCCAAACGGACCCCCACCCCAAACCGAATCCCCACCAACCCGAATCTGACCCCGCCCTCACACTCACCTTAGTGGCTGCTTTGCTGCTTGCTCCTTCTCCCTCCTCACACCAGGCAGCAGCTGCACAGTGTGGCTCAGACAGAATTTAAACATTGTTCCCATGCTGTGTAGTTGCTTGTAGGCCCCGTCCATTAAAATGTCTCCTCCAATCCAGGCCCGGGGAGGCGGAGCCTGATGACCGGGCTGTGACTTCAAATGCAGGGGAAATCTGCCCGCCCCAATCAAAATTTTTTCTCCGAAGGCCTCGTTCAGGTGCCAGAGGCAGGAGTTGGAGTTGAGGAGGCGGAGAGGGGTGGGCTACAGACAGCACTTAGGGATCGAAGCTGCTGTCTTGAAATCTTCTCAAGAAGGTTTCATTGGCTGCCGAGAGTCCCAGTGATTGGCTCTGCAGCTTCAAAACGACTTGGGTTGTTTTATTGAAACTGTAGCCATCACGTCAACTCCGTTCTTCGGAGACAGGGCAGCTGCTACCCTGACACCACAATTCAATTTGAATACATTGTGTCGGACGGCCCACGCACCGTCAGCACGCCCTCCCCCCGAAAGCCTGCACCCTGAACGAGGCCTTAGATGTGGGGTCTAACGGGCCTAATGGCAAATCTAACACGGGGGGCTCTGCAGCCTCATCTGTTGGCATGAAGCTGCAGTGTTGTAGCAGCCACGCAGTCCGGCTTTCCTCCTCCTCCATCCTACCGGCCCCCAAATGTTTTCATCTGATCGACCCCGGCAAGCTCTTGTGATAGTTCCTACTGCATTCAAGGCGGAGCAGCAAGAGAGGCAGAGAAGGCAAGCTGTGCACTGTGCACCTAAAATGAGTTTAAGGGCCACCAGCAGACCACGATTAACATCCTGAGCACCCCAGCACTAAACATGCTCCATAAAAATAATACATTTTAATTCCTGATATGATTATATTCAAAATATTCAAGTGGCTAGACAGCAGCTCAGACAAACTACCATACATAAAAAGGAAGAAGAGTAAATGACTAGTAATGTAAAAATCTACGGTCCCCCCCGTTAATTTGTGAAAGAACTGTATGTAACACTTCCACACAGAATATAGATTACAGTTAAAATGTGCAACAATGCCTCATTTTACCTAGCAGAGATCAAAGAAAATTGACTAATTTGCCTCTCCTACCCGTGGATAATTTTGACACAATTACTAGTAAATAGACTGAGAACACAAGCCTAGATTTGTCTCCTGAGATAAAACAGACTTTGTCATATCTGTCACCAGTTTTTAAAAGCGTTATAGCAGCTATTGATCATAACAGACAAGGGAAAGGCATAAGGACTTCGCATGACTTTTGACACTGCCTTCTACAACTACAATCTCAGGTAGCATTTGAAGGTGTATTACGTTGCAGAACCATCCCATAAATTCAGTCTCCTGGGAATAATTAGAAGGCATTGTCCACTCTTCCCATAATCTTATACTTTCCAAGGAACTTTGAAAGACTACTTATAACTTTTTACCTTATTAATGCGTTTGATCACCAACTAATGGACCAATTCCAACCGACACCTTCAATATTTACTACAAACCTACCATTGTGACATTGTAGAAATCTTAAAAAAAAAAAACACGGTTGAGGTCACAGACTGCAGGAAAAATGAACCTCAAATATTAAACAGAAAGTTAAACTGCAGACCCACATTAGCACCACAAAATGAAAACTTTTTTAAAAACCATGTACACATATATCTATTTCCTTCAAACTGGAGAGTTTTTCTTAAAGGCAGGCTACACCCAATCATAAACAATTCAATCTAAATATTTTCATGTCAAGTAAAAACTTTGCAAACACAAACAAACCCCAGCAAGCTCTTTGGGGAACCCTGATTTTGGTGGGGCTCAAGTTCCATAAAAGAGCTTGCTGGGGTTTTGTGTTTTTGTTAACCTATTCTCGCTGTTGGAGGTTAGTGGCCCCTCCTTCCCAGGTTTTAAGCTCGCCCCCTCCCCACTTCCCAAGTGAGTAGGTCCTTTCATTCTACCGGATACAGATCCAATGGTGGTCTTTCTCCCTCCTAATAGAGGTAATGAGAATTTTAATCCTAATAGAGGTATATTAGTATTTTATCTGGTATTGTTAGGACTTGCGAACAGGTGTCTGCCTTGACGTGGCTCGCAAGCTTACAAACGCTTTGGCCAAGGGTTAAACTAAATGACCCTTTTTAAAGATAATATATAGTATTTTACTGTGTATTTTTGTCATATTGGATGTAGCATTGGGCTTCTCTGTCAATTGTTGCAAGTAAAAACTTTGTAAGTTTCATATTGTAATAAATGTCTATTTATAAATGTAGCTCACTTTCCCCCACCCCCTGGGAGATGTGTGGCTACGGTGTGTGTGTAGTGTGCAATACCTGTGGCTCACAGGAGGCTTGAGCCTCCGCTGCTGGGAAACTGGGGTGTACCTGAGTCGATGATCGGTAGCACCTCCACCTGTATGGGATTCTACTATGTGGAATGACCCCGTTACAGGAACCCCACGCAACAAAATACACTTTGGTAAGTATAACAGTTTTATCGCACAGAATATATATATACAATATACACAACCACCTGGTCACGCACGATGGTGCCAACCAACACCTTGACGCGACATAGTGAGAAAGTCCCCCAAGTTATTGAGGGGCCCTTGGGCACCCAACCACCCTGGTGTCCACAAACGGCAATCTCACCGAAATGTGTAGGTCAGCGCTGCCCACAAGGACTGATGTGTAAGTTCGTGCACTTGTTGTACCTACCAGGCGCTCCTGCACCCGGGTATGGCGGAATGTGATGAGGATCCACTGATCCAGCGATGTCGCGTAGCATCCGCCTCTACGGTGGGTGGGTCCCGCGTGGATGGTTCCACCGTAAAGAATATCTCTGTTTGCAGATGGGTGATCTGATCCCAGATCACCACGTGCCAAGATGCAGCCGCATCCTGGCTGTGTCCCTATGCTCTGGTACTACTGGATCGGTGTCCCTATCTTATCGGCCTGTCCCTGCAGCAACCACAAGCTGAGGGGAGTCGGGCCTAGCTGAGGCCTAACAGGGGGTTTCTGGCCTAGTGCAGGTGCCACATACCTCCTACCCTGACCGTGTCCTAGCTCCGACTGGCATGGTGCCGACACGCCAAATGTATCTATTCCCTGCTGCAGGGGATCTCAGAGCCCTATAGGCTGGATTCGCGCCATGTGACTGCAGCCCTTTAGGCTGCTGAGAACTGTAGTTCACTTATGGAGGCTCCTTGGTAATGACCGCCGCTGTCGCGCCCGCACTGTGCATGCGTGATCAGACACAAAATGGCGGCTCCCTGTGAAGGGAGCTGCCAGGAGCCTCCTGCCACCCGCTCGCCATCCTGAAGGTCCACGGTGCCTGCAACCATCTCCGCAACTACCGGCACTCGCTGGGTGCAGGCACACCCCTCCTTTAGCAGCCTCATGCCCCACGGAGGTAAGGGGACCCAGGGGGGCCCTGCAATATAAACAAAAAAGATCAAGCTAAATCATTACACGCCATAGACATCCTGGTTTTCCGCTGCTATATTTAGTGTTCTGTATCTTTCTGCTGTACAACTATCACCACCTGTGATGTCACGTATGGTTGTGTCTGTGACAGGGATGGTCACTTTAAAAATCAAATAGTTGAAAACATGCCGCCAATTCTAAAGAGAATGATCCCATTCGTAAGATTTTTCACATTTTAAAAGACTTATCAATACCATGTGAAACCCTCATTAGAGGTATGAGAACACAAGAGGTTTACTAAGAAAAGTAGATCAATTACTGTAGCTCAGCTTCGCTCAGCTTCACACAGCTTTTGTTTCCCTGGCACGTGCTCACAAATCTCCTGAGGGGTTGCAACTAAAGATAGCCAAATATAAGAGCCCATTCATCTGCCTAAAGAGGTGGAAGGGAATAGAAAGTCTAGGGCCTTTGCAAATGGCCTTCGCTATCCCACTCTACATAAAGCAGAGATATACTATTCCACCATGTAATGATAGCCTGGTGACAGTTTAGAAAACAGTTGGAACTAAGCCATTTGATCTTGAAATATAGCCCCACATGATAACACACAGAACGATATATTGTATGTGTATTTGTTTGTATATGTATATGTATATGTAGATTGTAATTGTATTATGTATATGTATATGTATCTATATATATTATATATATATAATATATTATATTCTATATATATATATATAAATGTAAATACAACTTATGCTCATCTGCATGTCTTAGGCAGGTCTGCAACCCCCTTTCACCATTATCACCCAGCCACCAGCACTTCCACTGCAGCAAGGATCGGGGAAATCACATGCAAATGAGCCACAGTGCCACTTTTTGCTTCAAAACCACCTTTTAACATGGTTCCCTATAGGCTTAAGCTTCTGCATGGTCCACAGCTTTGAGCACAGCCAGGTTAAGGTCATACCCCAGAAACCCATCCACAGACAGCTTCTTTTTTTTTTTTTTTTTTTTTTTCCCTTCACGAGAGGGTACACCCTCTGGCTCATCGGATCCCAGTCCACTTCAGTGGATAGGGAGCTTGCCCTTGGACTGTCCAACCGAAGTCAGACCCGCCCTCGGTGCCCAGTTTCCCTGGAGGTTTCAGCCCGAAAGCCTAGGTCTCCAGGGACATTGATGCCTTCCTCCGTTAGGATTCAGGACATCCGTCTCTTCCTCCCTCTGGCCCGAGGCCCGCAAGGGAGTTCACATCATATCCCCTCTTTCGAGGGTTGTGCGGGTGCACCCCAGCCCCGAAGGGCTGGTTGTTCGAATGCCATCCCCCCTTAGCCCGAAGGCTCAGGGGTTCTGTGGTCCTGGGCCTGGACACCTCCTCTCAACAAGCTAGAGGGCCAAATGCTTGCCACAGACCTTTCCTACTGGAGCCCATGTAGGATAGTACTGCATTTGGTCATAGCTGTGCAGGTCGAGAGGAGCACTCATCTCGCTTGATCTTAGCCAAAAGGCCGAGAAGCGATCCATCCACAGACAGCTGTTTCGACCTTTATGGGTCTCATCAGTGTGGGGTTGGTAAACTGGGTATGCAGAGAAGCTAAAGGATGGGGTTTACCATACTGAGTTAAGTTATGGTGAGTAAAAAAAGTGACAAAAACCCACACCATATAATGCCCACACCACGTTGCAGTCTTTTATCCCAATTTAAAGCCGGAAACACTATTTTCTAAGCAGGAGTTTATTTACAGGGATTAAATCATAGAACAGGCTCACCGTCCCTTTAAGAAAACCAAATAATAAAATAAAATCCTATTCCTGTTAGGGAAACTAACTCACTTTTCTTCAGTCCTCTCTAAAGACTGCTGGCTAACTATACTGGTTCCCAGCTAAAACATGTCCTGGCATATACACCAATGTAACACAGTCTTTGTATACAATAATAAGGGTTTTGCTTATCGTTAGTCCTTATGGCGCAGATGTTACTGCTTCAGCACGATCTCTCCCCCTTTCCTTGTGAGCTCAGAGAAACTCCTGTACGTCCTCTGTACCAGCTTCTTTAATCAGATCCACAGCTGGGGAGCACCGCTGTTTCCCCCTTTCTCTGGGGAAAAACAATCTCTCTCTGTGCATGGCAGCTTTCAGTCATTTAAACACTTCCTGACTGTCACGACCTGGGAGTCATGCCGCCCTCGGCATGCTCCTCACTTACCCGCGGCTCCACCGGACTCTCCCGCGCCTCGCAGCGATCCTCCCTCCAGGACGCCGGTCGCCATCTTGCTTAGACGCGCACGTGCACGCCAGCACGTCCCTTCTAGTGTCGGGTCTGGGCATGTGTCCAGTCACGCGCCCGCAGGAACGGCCACACGGGGGCGCGCCCACATGGAGGAGCGTCAGCCTCTTAAAGGCATATCGCCCATTTGTAATGCTGCAATCAAATACATCCGTTCGCCTACTCCCTCCCCCAGGAGTTCCTCTGGACCTATCCCTGACTCAGTCTGGCCCATTCACACACCTCCACCTTGCTACTCGGCCATTGGACCCTCTTGCCTATATATACCCTGCAGCTTCATTAACTCATCGGCTGAGCATAGAACCAGTTGTTCTCTTCACTCTCTGCCTCCCTAGTCCTGTCTTGTCCTGTCTTGTTTTGCAGTCTTCCTCGTGTACCGAGCCGGCTTCCGCTACGTCTACCCGCACCTCTGGCATCCCGAACTCGGCATACGGCAACACGACTCTCCGCACCTCTGGCATCCCGATCTCGGCAAACGGTAAACGATTACGTCCCTCTCTCTAACCCAGGATTTAGCAAACAGCACCCTCTACCATCCGTACCTCTCCTGCCCCGATCCGGACTCCCAGACCACTCTACTCTCAAGACGTGCCCTTGTGGCTGTTGGTGGCGTTATATCCTATCCCACCTCAGCACCGCGGTCCCGTCTCGTTTGTGGTGAGCACGTCCTGACACTGACTATTCAGACCAGGCTTATTAACTTCATTAGCAGCTGAACAGCCATTCCAAGGAGGATTAAATCTCTGTACTGCAAAAGTCCTACAGCTGCCCTATTCAGCCCCTAGAGGACAGCGATGGCACCACAATATATATATAAATATATATATATATTTAAATATATTAATATTTAAATATGTACTTAATCCAATTATATACCAATATTGAAATTAATAGTTGCAAATATGATACTAAATTGTGCAGTAATCCAAAAGTAAAGAAGTGTTGAGGCTCTACGATTTTTGCAAAAACAAATTTATTTGCCAAAAGAATATCCAACGCTTTAGCTGTCTAGGCAGCCTTTGTCATGGAACGGTCAGATGGCTGAAACGTTGGATATTCTTTTGGCAAATAAATTTGTTTTTGCAAAAACCGTAGAGCCTCAACACTTCTTTACTTTTGGATTACTGCAATGGACAGCTGCAGGTCTTCCTGTAAGGTTTAGAGCCCCTGTATAAGTATCAGCTGCATTCCTCCTGAACCCCTTCAGTCTACAGCTGCATCGCCCCAAAGGCGAACACTTTAAAGGGTTCTCCAAGAGCTGCTCCCCTCTAAAGAGAGCCAGCATGCTAAGGGTTAACGTCTACTGTACATTTGCTTATGTCTATGTGTTTGGTCAACCCATCCCACTGGAATGTTAATGACCCAGGAGGACAAATGACTCTGAAACCACAGCTGCATTCATTCTGAACTCCTTCAGTCTACATCTGTGTCGCCCAAAGGCGGACAGCCTTTGGCACACCTAAAGGTGTGAGTCGTTTGCTGCCCATTGCTGAAGTTTGGAAATGTTAAACCTGTTCTATTGCAATCTGAAACTCACCAGCCCTCTCACCACCTGTACCCAATGTTTTAACTTATCCGGCCTTATAGATTTTAAGCTCCTTGAGGCAGGACGTCCTCTAACACATTGCAGACTTATCCTACCTCTTCTAACACAATTCTAATCTTAAAACATACTGTACTGGACACCTAACAAGCTCCTATTGAACCCCCAAAATAACCACAACATATATATAAGCATATGAGTGTCACAGAGGAGTGCTACTGAGCATGGCAATATATATTTAAAACCAGAGACATAACCTAAAACACAGACAAAGCTCAGTTTTAGCACATCCAGTGAAACTCATACACGGTACAGTGCCTAAATATATATGTATAAATATCTATTAAGTAAAATGGTCTTTTAGTTTAACATTTTTGGCCAAACTAAAAGACCATTTTACTTAATAGATATTTATACATATATATTTAGGCACTGTACCGTGTATGAGTTTCACTGGATGTGCTAAAACTGAGCTTTATCTGTGTTTTATGTTCTGACAATTCTAATCTTGTCTGAAATGTTACATACAGTATGCCCATAATCATATATCTAACTGTCCATGAAATGTCTTTAAATGTAATGTATAGGGGGCAGGACATAGTTGAAAATGAGAGGTAACTCTCAATGTATTACTTCCAGGTAAAACATTTTAAATAAATAAGTATCAGCGGTTCTATTGATTGTATGGTGTGCAACATATACTTTTGCTATGCTAAATTGTGTAAACAGATATTATAAAATATAATAAGTGTAAATATACAAAACTAAATAATTCTGTATATTAAGTGAAAAAGTCCACCAGGAGGGCGAGAGTTAACCCCATAAACTGGACACTAGAGATGGGCGAATTTTGGGGGCTAATTTAGATGTTTGTTTTTGTAGCACGTCATCCCTTTTTTAATAAATCTATATTTTTTTTATATATTTACATACTATAGAGCGTGCACTTCTCATTTTTTTTAGATCTTTCCTGGATGTGTTCCATCTTCCGAGAAGCAGCCCTTGTCTCAGGATTGCGTTTCTAGAATACTTTTTCGCTACAATCTTTGTGGGATTTTGTATCTCTTTATATACTATGGATTCCTGTATTGGACTTTAAAATATATATTTACTAGCTGAGAGACCCGACGTTGCCCGTGAGTTAAATTTCCCACTAGGAAAAGGTGGGGGGAGGGACAGTGGACAGGAGATGGGGAGGGGGGAGGGACAGTGGACAGGAGGAGGGGAGGGACGGGGACAGTGGACAGGAGGGGACGGGGACAGTGGACAGGAGGGGACGGGGAGAGTGGACAGGGACAGTGGACAGGAGGGGATGGGGACAGTGGAAAAGAGGGGACGGGGTACAGTGGCACAGAAGGGGACGGGGACAGTGGACGGAGGGGGGTGAGAGGGGGCGGCGGGGGAAAAAGGAGGGGGGGTTGAGGCCCGGTGCGACCCTCCATTGGAGGGGGAGGGGGGGTGGAGGCCGGTGAGAGTGGACAGGAGGGGGGGGGGGTGAGAGTGGACAGGAGGGGGGGGGAGAGGGACAGGAGGGGGGGAACAGTGGACAGGAGGGGGGGGCATTGGACAGGAGGGGGGGGGGGGAAGTGGACAGGAGGGGGGGGCAGTGGACAGGAGGGGTGGGACAGTGGACAGGAGAGGGGGGGGACAGTGAACAGGAGGGGGGGGACAGTGGACAGGAGGGGGGTGGGTTCTAAAATTACGGGTGGTCCTCCTGTCTCCATCTTCACCATTTTGCCTTCCTGTTATTTCTGTTGTATGTTTCTCCGCTCCCCCCTCTCCCCTATCCCACTCCTGCCCCCCCCCCCCAACCCATGCGTAGCTCCGGTCCCCACCCTAGAGTGTCTGACACACACACAGTGTCCCACACACACACACACTTTGTCCCCCACACACACACACACACAGTGTGTCCCACACACACACACACAGTGTGTCCCACACATACACATACACACCCAGTGTCACACACACACACAGTGTAACACACACACACAACACAAACAGGGACACCCACACACACACAGTACGAAACACATCACCACCACATGAGTGTCCACACACACACAGTGACACACCACACAAGTGACACCAACATGACCACAAACAGGGACACACCACACACGTCACCTTCTCCTCTCGGCCGCCACCATCTTAGTTACTCGCGAGGGAGGAAAGGGGGGTTACTTCCCGGACGCCGCCATCATAGCGCGCGCTGCAGCTGCAGGCTGCCACTGGCCACTGCCTTACCCGTGCCGGGGAGGGAGGTGGTGAGGGCTAGGTTGATGGGGGGAGGGAGGTGAGTGGAGCAGGAGGGAAGAGGTGGGAGTGGGAGCAGCGAGGGAGGGAGTGCGAGTGGAGGGAGGTGGAGGGAGGTGAGTGGAGCGGGAGTGGGAGTGGGAGGCAGGAGCGGAGTGGAGCGGGAGGGGAGTGGAGCGGAGGGGAGGGAGGTGAGTGGACGGGGGAGGGACCGGGAGCTGGAGTGTGGCAGGTGAGGTGAGTCGGAGAGTGGGCCCGGGACGCGGAGGTGAGTGGAGCAGGCGGGAGGTGGTGAGGACGAGGGGAGGCCGAGCAGAGGGAGCAGGAGGGGAGTGGGAGCCCGAAGGAGGGAGTGGCGCAGGAGGTGAGTGGAGAGAGATGGGCCGAGGACGGTGACATGGAGCGGGAGGGAGGCTGAGCCGGGGCTGCGAAGGGACGCGTGAGTGGAGCGGGAGGGAGGGGTGAAGTGTGAGCTTGGGGGAGGGAGGGAGAGTATCTGGCTGGGGGAAGCGGATGAGGACAGAGAGAGAGGTGTTGTGGTGTGTGTCACTTTGGCCCGTCACTCAGCCTCCCAGGCAAGAGAGGTGTGCGGGGGCGGGCGGGCCAAGGGACCACATGAGATTCCCTAGGGACATGAGGCCATGCAGACAGGCATACAGTGCTTTCACAAATATAGTATAAGATATATGTATTTTTTTTTTAACTCTATTTACATGCACTTGAGCACTTTTTGATACTTACGAATCTCTTGTTATTTTGAACTATTTTCACATGTATATTGAAAGGAGCCACTTGAGACTTCTTGTTTCCCTCCACTCACACACACACACACACACACACACACACACACACACACACACACCACACACACACACACACACACACACACACACACACACACACACACACACATGTCCCTTGATGTGCAAGTCCTGTTTAAAAGATTTACTCAGTGGCCTTAAGCAGTGAATATTTTGGTATGTTTGAATATCAAAAGGTGTTTTTTCCCCCTCTTAACTCTGTGCTGTTAATTGACCAACTGGAACAAGCTGATTGATTGGGGAGGGGGAGGGTCATGTGACTGTTTTAGCTGTATAATACCAACACCTCTCCTGCAATTTGCAGGAACTGCAATTGGCATTAGACAGTGAGGCATTTAAAGTGAGCTTTTTAAGTGATAAATATAGTTAGACTATAGTTTGACTAGAGGTGACTGGGGACTGCATCTTTCTGCAAACTTTTTTACTCACGACAACAAACGTTAAGCTATTCAGATCACACTATTATCCCATTCTTGTTAACCTGCATATTTAAACCCCCCACCCCTTTACAACTTCTTTCACTGCAGCCTCTCCCAAAACTGACTGCACAATACACTGAAACCCTGAACTGACTCTAGCATTGCAATACAGCTAAACATTTGACAAGGAACAGGCACACCCCTGCTGTTTAGTCTGCACACACTCACTTTGTTCACAACAGCTCCTTGCAGCACTGCTTACCTCTGGCAAAATGAACCTGCTCTGTATCTTAACATTTTTGTTTCTCCTGGCCTCATGGAGATGTTACTCTCTCTATACACTACAAACTCCTCCATCCTGGCCCACACCCAACATCACCATACACCCTGGACTACTCAAAAGCCTTGCACTATCTACTGAATGTTGGTGGAGAACTCTAAAAAGCAGCACACCAACAACTGCTAACGCTAATGGCAAACACCACAAATTTACAACGTCCAAACAACTACCCAAATTCCTACTCATACTGTTACTCTCCTTAGCAGGTGATTTTGAACCTAACCCAGGTCCTCCCATTTCAGCTCTGTCCCATGCCCCTGAGAATTCCACCTTTAAATTCCAAAAAGGGCTATCTGTCGCCCATATAAATATCCGGAGCCTGCTGCCCAAACTGGACGAACTAAGGGCATGGTGCCTTATGCATAAACCCAAAGCCACCATTCTTACAGAAACATGGCTATCCCCTAAAACCCCCGATGCAAATATCGCCATTCAGGGATACTCCATTTTTAGGACAGATAGGTCACAGAGAGGAGGAGGGGTGTTATTTTATATTGCAGACACATTACAATTTACACTGTTAAATTGCCCAACAAGCCAACCCTCTTTTGAAATTCTAGTTGGCAAAATCTGCCTCCCCTTTTCTAAGCCCATCTTGCTTGCTGGCATCTACCGCCCCCCTAAAGCCCCTCTACAATCCCTGACTGATATCACCCAGTTTCTTGGCTCCATTTCCTCTCTGAATGAGAAGAGTGAGCTGCTTGTTCTTGGGGATTTCAACTTCAATTGGCTTGACCCTAAAAACCACAAAATCCAGATACAAGTCAAGTCACTTAACCTATCGCAACTCATTTCCCAACCCACACGGATAAATCTGAAATCGCATAACCATTCCTTGCTAGACTGGATTCTCTCCTCAAACCCCAGCAGAATCCAATCCTCTGGCATCCTTCCTGATATTTTCAGTGACCATGCAATAGTGTACTGTGTAAGGAAAATTAAACCGCCCCATTCAAGCACTAAAGTTCTCCTCACTAGAACATTTAAAAACTTTAACCCACAACAGTTTCTGGATGATCTTACCAACTGCCCATGGCACAGAATCGAATTTAATTCCCGACCCTGATTCTGCGCTCGACTATTTCCAATCTGAGTTCTTAAAACTCTGCGATACCCATGCTCCACTACGCAAAATAAGGGTACGGGGGGCCCACCTTCCATGGGTTACACCTGACCTTATAGCACTCTACCAGTTCAGGGATGCCTTGTGGAAAAGCTACAAAGTAACTGGCACTACCAAGGATCTCAATCACTACAGATGCATGCGGAACATGTGCACAAGGCAAACAAGGCATGCAAAAGCACAATATTATTCTGACAATCTCCACCAGAATACATCAAACCCAGCTAACTTCTGGAAAGTAATCAACAATATATTCCAGCCTCCTAACCATCAACAACCAAGTAATATCACTAAGGGGGATATTACTCTGACAAACCCCACTGACATTGCAAATGCATTCAATGATTACTTTGTGGGGTGTGCCACTAACTTATTAGCGAAACGCAGCCCAAACCACAAACCTGAATCTCATCCTGGGAGTACCCCTCTAGTCCCACCCCCTCCCAACACTGCCCACAATTTTCAATTTGGCCCAGTATCTGAAGAGGAGATTATACAAGCGCTCCTCAAACTAAAACTAAGCAGCCAATGTGGACCCGACTTCACACAATCTAGGTTCCTACGACTTGGTGCCCCAGCCATTGCCAAACCAATTGCGTCCATAGTCAACTCTATCCTGTCTGCAGGCCATATCCCTAAGACCTGGAAAACTGCCAGAGTTGTCACAATCTTCAAAAGTGGGGACAAAAACACTGTCTCAAACTACAGGCCAATCTCACTTCTCCCAATTCTATCCAAAGTCATGGAAAAATGTGTCCACTCCCAATTAAGCGATTTCTATACCAAGACAAATTTCCCTAGCCAATTCCAATCTGGGTTTCGTCCCAAACACTCCACCGTAACTACCCTGCTAAAAGTTTGCAATGAAATCCAGTGTAGAATGGAATGGGGACAACTCACTGGTGCAGTATTCCTAGATTTTGCAAAGGCTTTTGACACAGTTGATCATGCTATCCTGCTTAACAAACTCCAGAGCTCTGGAATAGGGAAGCATGCTTTAAACTGGTTTCAGTCCTACCTATCAGAGAAACCCAAAATGTGTCCATTTCCAGGCTCTACCTCCAACCCCTGGGCAAATCAACTGTGGTGTCCCCGCAAGGCTCTGTTCTGGGCCCCCTACTTTCTCAGTGTTCATGTATGATCTTCCCACAGCTTGTAAGGAAGCCTCAATCACATGTATGCAGATGACACAATCCTATATGCACACAGCCATAGCCTCTCTGACCTCAACACATACTTCAGTCGACTTTTGAGACTCGAAAATTGGATTTTCCCAAAACAAACTGTTTTTAAACACTGACAAGACTGTTAACAATGGTATTTGGGTGGGACGCAAGACTATTTGTAAAGCTCCCAGTGACTGAGCTCCTGATTAGAAACCAACGGTACACACACCTTAACCCTGTCACTAGTTTTAAATACCTGGTGTTATGGTTTTTGACTCCACTTAACATTTGGGATGCACATTGATACCCTGGGACAACCAAGACCCTATGCCAAACTAGGGGTACTTTACAGGAACAAATCCTCCCGTAATCTCCTGGTCAGAAACGTATCTCGCACAGCAGATGCTAATGCAAATTATTGATATGGGACATAGTATACGGCTCGGCACCTCAAACCCCCCTTAGCGCAAACTTGACACCTCTGCTACATAGCAATGTGCTTTGTTTGTTTGCTTCTCCCACTATGCAACTACAACACACATCACTGCGAAATGCTCAAAGAACTAGATTGGTCAACACTAGAGTCTAGGCCCAAAGTTCACCTTTCCTGTCTTGCCTTTAAATTTTTCATGGGCAAGCTACCCAGCTACCTGAACAAGCTCCTCACCCCTACCACTTGCAGCACTTATCACCTGAGATCAGACTCCAAAAGACTATTCATGGTCCCAGGCTCAACAAAGTATCCGGACGTTCCTCCTTCTCCTTCCGTGCACCCCAAAACTGGAACAACCTACCAGAGACTCTCACATCCACCACCAGTTTAAGTTCTTTCAAATCTAAGGCTGTCTCACATTTTAACCTGGTCTGTAACTGTTTCATACGCTCATGATATATATATTTTCTTTAACTGTGCACGCAATGTCTTGTATATAATGGATACCCTGTTCATTTATGTAACTGTACTTGTAACCATGTATTATTTGTTTTACTCTGTGCCCAGGACATACTTGAAAACGAGAGGTAACTCTCAATGTATTACTTCCTGGTAAAATATTTTATAAATAAATTCTGATGTCCGACCCTGCGAGATATGGAACAAAGATGATGCCGCCATATCACTGCATCCCGGAGTGTCAAACACTAATCGGAATTCTCTTTTGAAATTGGCATAATTGTAAGTGAGTTCGGGTTTCAGTTCCCAGATTGGTGAGGCCCAGGCTAAGGCGTCTCCGGTGAGGAGGGAATACACATAGGCTACCTTAGTACGATCCGTGGGAAAGCGAGAAGGTGACAGCTCAAATTGTATTTCGTACTGGTTCAAGAAACCTCGACATGCAAGCGGATCTCTGCGTATTTACTGGGGGTAGGTATCCACAAGTCTGAGGGACCTGATCCTTCACGGGATACTATGGAGGAGGACGTGGGGACATTACCCTGGGGAATCTAAAGAGAGTGGGTATTAACTTGCTGGTTAACAGATGAGACTTGGTTGTCCAAAAAATGAAAGTGTTTGGAAATGGTGGTTAGGGTATCTTCCACCTCAGCGGGGTGTGGGTCTGTTGGGCTCTGCATAATGTAACGCTTGGCCTGCCCACAAGCCAGACGAGACCCCGGGACTGAGGTGGAAAGGGTAAAACCACACACCTAGCAGCAAACGGGGGCACGGCCGGAGTGTGGTAGTAGCAGGTGGTCTGGGGAACAGAATGTAAATGATACCGTACTTGACAGCTCCGGCGTAGAAGGGTTAAGTTCGTATGCCAAGGGTCGTGGGTTGGAGAGGGCAGCGTAATCGATTGTCCGTAAGCCTGGGTCGTGGAGTGGAGAGAGCTGCGTAGTAGTTTGTCCGTGTGCTGTGTCCAAGGGTTGTAGAGGTCTGCAGCGTAAAGTCCAAAGCAAGGTCCAAAGGGTTCCAGAGAGCAGCGTAGTAGAGTTCAAAGCAAGGGTCAAATCCAGGGAGGTCAGCAAAGATTCCAGGGACAGGAGCAGCTCTGAAAAGACAAGAGAGGCCAGGCAACAGCAGACAGCACCAAGCTACAGAAGCTATGCAGAGCAAAGAGGAAATGGTGAAGAGGGATTATATAGGGGGCTGGGACCAATCAGAGAAAGGGGAGTGAAGGAGGAGCAGCACGAAGAGGAACCTAATAGGAGAGCAGAGTGTGGAAGTTTGGAACCAATGGGAGTGAGGGGAGGAACAGAGGAGTGAGCTAGATAAGGCCCAGATAGAGGAGGATTGCTAGAGGCAAAGGGAGTGGTCAGAGTGAGGGGAGCAACGGAGGGACGGACAAGGGAAGGGACAGAAAGGGAAGGAGGACCTGAGAGGCAAGGCAGATGGGGAAGGGGCGTGCAGGGCATGTGCGTGACGTCCGAGGAAGCGGAGCATGGGGAAGGCGCACCGGAGGATCCAGGAGCAGAGAGAAGAAGGGGAGGAGCAGAGGGACGGACAGGGGAAGGGTCCGGTAAGGAGGGAGAAGCGGGGAGGCGGAGCTGACGGACCCGAACGGCGACATGCAAGGATCGTGTGCCACGTCAGCGTAGTCGGAGTCAGGTGCCCGGCGCAACCAATGGCGGCTTGGGTGCGCGCGCCCGTAGGGCTGATGCACGTGGGCAGGAGTTGCAGGGAAAGCAGCCAGGAGCGGGGAATGCCGCCGGGGAGCCTGAATGGCCTGAGAAAAAGGAAAGGATGCACTGGACGCGGGTATACCCGCAGCGCGGATCCTTACAGTATACTGCACAAATGAGTATCAAAAGTGTTCAATGTCCAAAAGAATAATCACAGCAATGTTAGGTAGCCTAGTTACGTGAAAAAACAGGATAGGTGCGCTAACTGAACTTGCTGTACATATATAATATAATACAATAACCCAATATCTTGTGTGAAAAAAGATATAGGTGGCTGCCTATGATATCACTCTGACCCCCTGGTCAGAAAAACACTGAAATAACAAAGAATCGATATCTATGGCGCCAAGCATTAATTAACAAGAAAAAAGGATACATATAACCAGGACTGGAAGATGTGCAGATCTCAGGATATCTCCAAATGGTGAAATAGGTGCTTAAAGAAAACAAATGAAATACATAGCATAATACTGTGTGGTGAACATGACACACAAAACATATAACAAACAGCTGAGATGTCAGACAGGTGAACAAATTACACAAACATTTAATTAAAGGACATTAAAAAATTAACACAAAATATGACATGGAATAAGTCAGACTGAAGGTATAGCCGCAATGGTTAAAATGCCCACTCACCAGACGGATGGTAAGGGCAGGCGGTGGATAATTCAGAGAGTATCCCCTCTCATCTGTGGCCTGGAACCGCTGGTTGCAGTGATCCTGTTTGTGGTCAGCGTCCCACGCATCGGCTGGTGTTTTCGGGCGGAGAGCCCCCCCTTGACAACTTGTTACTCCGAGTGCGTTCTTAGCCAGGGATCCACCGCAGCAGATTCGCCAAAGTTGGAATACAAAATCATGTGAACTGCAACAGCAGATTCGTACTCAGCAAGCCACGATGGGGATAAGTAAAAACGGCAGTACAGACAGTAAGACCATCCTACGCGCTGCTTCCTTCTTCAGGGGTATAGGGTAGTGTCCCGAATTGTCCCTTATATAGGTTGTAAATTAAAAATCATCGTTACACCTGAATTAAGTCTTTGACATGCGCAGTCGCAGGTAGACAGATCCTGCACATGCGCAGTCGCAGGTAGACAGATCCTGCACATGCGCAGTCGCAGGTAGACAGAGGTGACAGTGACTGGGTGGGTGACAGTGACTGGGTGGGTGACACTGAGTGGGTGGGTGTGTTAGTGACTTTAGTGACTGGGTGGGGGTGGGTTAGTGACTGGGTGGGTGGGGGTGGGTTCGTGACTGTGACAGTGACTGGGTGACAATGACTGGGAGGGTTGAGTGACTGGGTGGGTGACAGTGACTGGGTGATAGTGACTGGGTGGGTTGAATGACTTTGACAGTGACTGGGTGGGTGAGTGACGGTGCGTGGGTGACAGTGAATGGGTGGGTTGTGTGACTGGGTGACTTACCTTGACTGGGTGGGTGCTGCTTCCTGCTGCAGCTTCCTTGCCACCAGACGCTTCCCCTCCTTTCCCCCCCATGCCCCCAATATCCCCGCGGCAGCTTCCCGGGGCGGGAGGTGGGCTTGGGTGAGGAGGGCGCGGGAGGTGTACTCGGGGACGTGCGGGAGGTTGGCGGCTGGGGGGGGGGGGGGGCTAGACTGGCGGACTGGGGCAGGAGGCGCGCAAGCGGGGGAAGCTGAGTTGGCGCGTGCACGGCGGAACTGGGTTTGTGCTTCCCCTCCATCCCACGTTGGGAGCCGGTGGGGGGGGGGAAGCGGGCCCGCAGGCAGCAAGCCGGCCACCCTGCTTGCCTTGCGCTTGTGCGCCGGTAGCTCGGCTCTGCGCATGCACGCGGGGAATCGCCGCCATTTTTTTAAACTTTTATTTTTTTAAATTTAATTAACGGGCGGCCGGCCCCCCTGACTCACGGGGCCCTGGGACCCAGTACCCTTTGTCCCCCCCTGTTCGCGGCCCTGGCCACATTGCCAATATTATAACTAGCAGTCTTATGGGTATAGAGTGCTAGCTCCTGGTGTCCATACAGGTCCTGTGCAAGCATATTTAACCAGGCACCACAGGCTATTTACAGATTAATTTTAGTAGTGCCTTCAAAGTGGTAAAGCCATCTAGCAAGCTGCTAATATAATTTCAGTTTCTGTTTACCATAAGTGTTCATAGTACCAGGTGTGGGTGACTATAGGTCACCTATTCATCTCTAGGGACAAGGGGGGCTCTTGTAATATATATTCCCCCCTTAACCCGGACTAGTGTTGGGCAATTTATCCTTGGTTACAATTCAAACCCTTTTGTTTTGTGTGTTTGCTAGATGGATGGCTTACTGTAGTCAACCTTCTAGGTACAGTGGTTATTAATCAAACACTGTAACAGGGATTAGCTTCCCTTAACCGGAGTTTACTTACTCCAAGTGGTTCCACACAGGTGCCATTGTTTAATGTTTATTTTAAAGCCCTTTGTTTTATCATTAGTTCATAATAAAGTTTATTTTTAATTGAATCGCACATCATCCAAGTAAAGTGTACGTGTGCTAACATAGGTGGGGTTCGTTTCCTTCCCAGTGTGTGGTCAGTACATCCGCTCCACAGCACCCACACGTTCTCATTATCACTCTTATTGTCTAGCTGTAGCAGGGGTTCCTCTCCAGTTCATACTGTATGCTTATCGAATTACCAGGACTGTCTGTATAGAGATGAATACACATTTTAAAACACAACTTTTTTCCTCTAACCTGTGCTCGGGGATATGACTTATATACTTAGCTTGGCAGGTGGGGAAAACCATATTGTGTATGGGAAATACAACGGGGATAACATGTACCCGCATACATGCAGACCAGGCGTGGTCTGTGGGTAAAATGGGGTGACAATTGGTATCTTTGCCCACCAACCTTTTACACATGTTTTAATCCCTTTTCCACCCAAATACCCACTATTAAAGTCCCGCTCCCGAAATCCCAGGTGTATTGAAATATATTCAGGGTTACAACACACACAGTGTCCCACGTTTTTTAGGGGCAACCAGCCGTGCTTCACCTTTATTTTGAAGACTGGTTACCCCCCACCGTCACAAGGAGTTAGAGGTAAATGAAGTGTGCTGGTTTACCCTTCAAAAATGATGAGGTTATCAATGGGAGGAATTTATAGCTCTTCAACTTGGAGTATTGATTATTGCCACTTAGTAGATGAAGAGATCACATAGGGTAGATCCACAGGGCGCAGTCAAATATTTTAACAAGACGGTACCCCCATTTACCATATCGATAGTCGTACCGCATATTCACAAAGGTGATTAGTGTTACAATGCCCTTGCGTTAACCGGAGAAATATCGGGTAGCTAACTTTTTAACTTTTAACGAACGTCTGGCTTACTCGTATGCAAATCATATGCTAATGAGTCGTTGGCATAACATCGCATATCCACAAACCTCCGTTTATGTCAGCGCATGGAAATAACGTTACAGTAATTTGGTCGCACCAAAACCTGCCGTTACTCACAGCCAGACACTGATTATCATAGGGTTATTTCTGAGAATACAAGCATTGTTAGCCATGAGTATAGGACTTACCCCTTTCATTCCATGTGTCTAGAACACATCAAGAGATGCATCTGATAACGTGTCGTGAAGTTCATGTAATAAACTATACTATGGTTTTAGTGATTAAAGTGAATGTAGGGTCTGTTTGTCTGACCTAATATGGTATATAATCTTGACTGTATTATGTATGGGTGTACAATAATGTGTCTACATATTATATCAATAGTTGCCAAGAGACAGAAGTAGTGAACAAAATGTTTATTCCCACATCGTTACATCACTGCGTGTGAACAATAAAGGTAGAAAAAAAATTACAGATCAAATAACAAGAACAATATTTACAGATAATCATCTCGTCTTTTTTGTGGCAGAACTGCCAGGCTCACTGAACCCCCTGGTGCGAGGCCTGCCACGCCTCACTCTGGATGGGACCAGTGTCTCTGGAGGGGGAACGGACATTATAGTTTTGCAGCGCGCATGTGCAGTGTACAGTATTAGTTAACGCATCGCTGCCCAACGGAAATCCCTGTTTATACAGCTAACGCGACGATTGTAGTTTGCCGAACGAACATTGTTTTTACATATCAGCTTTGTTAATACCCATTAAATTGAGGAAAACTAACAGACGTTACCTATTTAGGTAATGTCACATTAGTTGCCCAGATTTAACTGGGCTCTGTGGATCTACCCCGTAGGCCCATATTCACTAAGCGGTGCCATGCCATAAACCTCTTGCAGCGCCGGTTACATCATTATGGCACATTTAAGCAAATGGTCTGTAAAGTGTCTTCCAATTTGGAAGATGTCTAATGGCATCACTTAGTAGATATGGTCCCTGATGCTTAGATATACGGTGTGATCCTTTGTTAACAATACTTTGAGGCTGAATCAATCTCTATGATTATTGTAAACTACATTAGCTAAATAGCTATATTCACAGTCTCAGTGTGTGGTTACTTTCTGGTATTGCGTTGTGTGTATTTAGAATTTTATACAATCAACAAATACCGTACAATGCTCAGCAGTAAGCATGGGTCATTGTATTTCTCTGCAATACCTTCCTCTCCCCCTTTTTTTTTTACCAGTTATCGTTTGTCTCATTCCCTCTTTTCTTTCTCGTCCTGTCTTTTATCTTTTAGATTAAAAAGCACATTTGCAGATACTGTATTTAGAATTCTGATTTGCAATGCAAACAATCCCTTAAGTGCATATGAATACTTTAATAACCAACATGAATGTATTGTTTGTTTTTGCATACTATTAGGGGGCATTACGTGTATTATTCAAAGCAATAGATGTGTGTCTGCCAATAAGTGGATTCAATCTGGTTGATTCTATAGTGTGTGACATTTAACAAGGCTGGATGTCTCACTAAGTAAATATCAGTGCATTGTGCAGTATAGGCGGCTGGCAGCAGAAAAGTACAATCTTCTGGCATAATTCCAATCTATTCTTTCTTCTCAGTGTCCAGATGTTTGGGGAGCGCAGATGTATGAAAATTGAAAAGACATACAAAATATAGTGCAATAAGTTTTTTTTAAATTTCAATCTTTTATTGTTTTTTTGCAGGGTTTTACAGTTTTTCCTTTTCCATGTAACATTGGTCATCATATAATTACAGCAGGGTATTTTGTACATGTATTCAGTTATATTATACTAAGCAAGTCTCATTTTACAAGTTCCGTTTCTATCCTCTAAGAAAATAGTGAATATTCTGGGTGTCTATTGGGATCACACGAGTAATAACCGTATCTCAGAACCCTTCAATAGATTTAAAAAGGACAGAGAGAGATAAGAGGTAGTAGCAGAGAGAAAGAGGGGGGAAGGTATTGGGGTGGGATAGGGCAGTGGGGTGAGTGGGAGGAATGAGGGGGAGGGATAACTTGGTGTATAAGAGGGGAGGAGGGATAAGGGTGGGGACAGACCAGGTCGTCCCCTGCCGCCGTGTCCCCCCTCCACAACCACCCAAATCAATCGGACTCCTAACTTCAACTTTTCTTGTTCTTCTGTTCAAATTCACTTATCTTTTTCTTATTTTGAGACCTTTAGAGTTCTGGGTCCAAGGTTCCCACATTTTATAGAATTGTTCCAAATTTTGATTTAATTGGGCCGACAGTTTCTCCATGAGCCTGACCTCGTTCACTCTTTTGATAAGTGTGCCTGGATGGGGCATTTATTTTCTGCTGTTAGGAAAAAGGAGACCAGCTTTCTCATGGGGGTCTGTAGATTTTCTATGGGCTTAGCCAGCAAGAAGGTCAGCGGATCCAACGGAACTCTCAGTTCTGTAATCTCTTGGATCATGTTTTGGACCATGGTCCAGAAGTTCTGAATCTGTGGACAAGTCCACCGAATATGGGCCATATCTCCACTCAGGCCACACCCTCTCCAGCATAGATTGCGGTTCCTGGGTAGATCTTGCTCAGCCTACTTGGAGTTAAGTACCATTGAAATAAAATGTTATATATATTTTTTCCTTTATTGTCATACAAATTGAGGTTATAGCTGCCGATTCCCAGATGTCCTCCCAGTCATCTCTATCTATTTCTATATTGAGGTCTTCCACCGATTTCAACATATAGTTATGATTTTGGGCAGCCGCTGATGATTCTCTTCCCGTGTATATTTCCGAAATCAGAACCCTCTGGTAGGTGCCTGTTCTGCACAACTTTTCAAATTTTGTTAAATTAGAGAAACTTGAGATTGCTTGCAAAAAGTGTCTGACCTGAAGGAAGATAAAAGGCTGCAGGTCCTGTGTTTGGAATTTCTTTTGTGGATCCTGGTAGGTCAAGATCTTCCCTTTTTCCACCAAGTCGGCTGCTATTTTGATCTTTAATTCCCTGAATTGCGTGTAATATTTTTTGCAACATCCAACTCTGGGTTTTCAAATATAGGGGTTAATAGAGATGGAGATGAAGTTAGAGAGTATTTCCTTTTGTTTTTGAACCATCATCTTCATCGAGCCCAGGTCAAGCCTTCCCACCAGTGTCTTTCCTCCACGCTGGGACCACAGAGCCACCGTGAGGGCCCACATAAAAGGACTCAATCCCCAACCAACAGCAAGTTGCTGGGTCATTATTCCACATCACTACTTGTTTTAGTTGGGCCGCATTGTAATATTTAACAATATCTGGAACCCCCATGCCTCCGCTTGCCCTTGGGGCTAGCATTACCGACCTTGCCACTCGGTCTTTTACCATTCCATATAAATTGGAAGACCCGATTCTGAATTTTTTAAGCTCAGGGAGAGGTACAATTATCGGGAGGGTTTGGAAATGATACAGAAGTCTTGGGAGGATGTTTATTTTCACTGAGGCAATCCTTCCCAACCAAGATATCTGGTATTTGTCCCAAGTCTGCAGATCTTTTTTGATTTTTCTCAAATCTTTAAGATGTCTGTCTCAGAAGTTTCTTTAGCCATTGGTGTCTGGTTACATGGTGTCAATAGAAATAGTGCATTAAGAACAACTAGTCGAGCGCGACTGGCTGGAATGTAGAGGCATTTTCTCTGCCCTGGAAAAGATACATAGATGATATAGTCTTTATCTGGAAGGAGACAAGAGAAAATTTGGAGGAATTTTTGTTATATTTAGATAATACAGTAAATCTTAAATTCACATCAACAATTAGTGAATCTGAAATCCATTTCCTTGATTCAACTTTGTACATTGAAAATGAAAAGATTAAGAAGAAAACATTTTTCAAAGATGTAGACCGTAACAGCTTTATCTTACTGTCCTACTGTCACCACAAAAAAGTGGATTGAGAATATCCCCTTTGGCCAGTACAGGAGACTTAAAAGAAACTGTACGGATGACAAGGTCTTTTTATAACAATCAAATATTCTCACACAATTTTTTTTAGAAAGAAATTATGAAAGTTCCAAATTAGAATATGCAATGAACAAACAATTTCACTTGAAAGAAAGTCGATTCAAAGTTCTACAAAAAAAATCTTTTTTCTCCAAAAAATTTGAATTTCCTTTTATTACGCAATTTAATAAGGATGCAGCGAAAATCCCAGCAATTCTTAACTGACATTGGCATATACTAATGAACGATCCGCTCTTAGGGACCATATCCCAGAAAGACCGCAGGTTCTATTTAGGAGAGCACCAAATATTAAAAACAAGTTAGCACCAAGTGCCCTAAGAAACAAACTGAACAGCTCAAGTTGGTTAGAACTTCCAAAGGGATTCTTTAGTTGCACACATTGCATGGCCTGTGGCTTTAGCTCTCCCCCTGGAGAGCAGTTTAAGTTGAATAAGACAGGTAGAATTTTCAAAATTAACAAACATGTTAGCTGCAGGTCCAAATTTGTAGTGTATCTTCTGGAGTGCCCGTGTGGGCTCCAATATGTAGAAAAGACCATTCGCATCCTAGAACATATAGGAGATATTAGGAGAAAGCTTTTAACACAGTGTATCTAAACACTTCTCTATAGCACATACAGTAATGCTGATCCGAAGGGTTTGACATATAAAGGTATAGAATTGGTCTTGCCACATTGGCAGAGGGGGGGGGGGCAATAGAAGTCTGGACTTGATCAAAAGGGAAACATTTTGGATTCACCAATTAGGATTTATGACACCTTTTGGTCTTAACGCAGATTTTGACCTGGGTGCATTTCTATGATGTTTCATGTGAATCCGTATTTCTAATGCATCCCTCTTTCCTTCTTTTGTCTCTGATCCTGACATATGTTTTTCTTCTTTATTCCAGTGAATCCTTTTAGATTTACATATCTCTTTTTATTATGTTTTATATTAACATTCAATTTGTTATTAAAGGTATTTTTTGGACCTTATTGCATGTTTAGCATAGAGGTATTAAATATTGTTTCTTAAAATGTATTTAATCTAAGCGCCCATAGGGTAACACTTTTCCTTCACTTTCTTCTCAGTGTAACTGCCAAAAAACGGGACTTTGTTTTGCATGTACCAAAGGGTATGTTTGTCTATATTTAAAACCAGAGACAGAACATGAAACACAGACAGAGCTCAGTGCACATCCAGTGAAACTTATACACGGTACAGTGCCTAAATATATATGTACAGATATCTATTAAATAAAATGGTCTTTTAGTTTAACATTTTGGCCAAAGTGTTGTAAGCCCCTGAGCCACTACACGGCAGACCACATCTCAAGGGTCCCTAACACTAATATAAATTCTTAATAACCTGTGCATTACCAGGAAGAATGATTTATAATAAATATGTCAAAATTAGTTGCATAGTTCTAAGTCTGATTGAAGCTTTTATTAACCTGTACATTACCAGGAAAAGCACTCTGTATTAGATTTGTCACAATCATACTGCAAGCAAGCAAGTTCCCCTGAGATGTGGTCAGGGGCTTACAACACTTTGGCCAAAATGTTAAACTAAAAGACCATTTTATTTAATAGATATCTATACATATATATTTAGGCACTGTACCGTGTATAAGTTTCACAAGATGTACACTGAGCTCTGTCTGTTTCATGTTCTGTCTCTGGTTTTAAATATATATTGCCATGCTCAGTAGCACTCCTCTGTGACACTTATATGCTTATATATATGTTGTGGTTATTTTGGGGGTTCAATATGAGCTTGTAGGTGTCCTGTATGTTTTATGTTTGTCTATATCAAGATGCTTCCACGTGGCAGTTCTAGTTGATAGTGGCGCTCGTAGATGCTATATGTGTTGCATTTAACATTTTAAAACTATTGCAATGCATCAAATATGGTTGTAGTTATAAAATATTTGTCTATTGGAGTGCTTATTCAGGAGGGAGAATACATGAATCACCATAAACCAGAAACATGCTGGCGTTCATGTTGGTCTTGCTTGATTTAAACAAGTTATTAGGTATTTAACGGCTTCTGTATTATTTTAATGGCTGTTTCATAAGATCAGGTGTGTTTATTAACTTTTCAAATTTGGGTCCCCCCAAAAAACAATTGTAAAAAGCTAAATAGTAATTAGAAGGTACAATATCTATGGGTTTAAGGGCTAAAGTCTAATATGTGTAGCCTAAATTATATTCAGAATAATTGTACTCCAACATAACTAACTGAGGCTTTATTTAAGAACTTATTAACAGCAACAAGTTTTACCTAGACAATCAGTCCCAGGGTCTGCCAATCCAGGGGCATGGTCCTTAGAGAGCTCAGGATTTAGCCTAGTGAGGGTATACACTTATCCTTTTATAAAGCTTCTTAGTAGTGGTTTAGCTATTTTGAACCTGCACCTACTGATAAAATGCTGTCAATATCAGATTGCCGAAATGTTTTCTCATAGTTCGAGAACTGGGACCATTCTCCAGAGAGGAAGGGAACAATTTTTATGGTTTTTCTAAATTACTCAAAAGAATTACCGTGGAAAGACAAATTATGCTGGAACATTACTACTCTATCTAAATATTTAGCATACAAAATTATGCCGGGGGATTAAGAATTCATTCTTCTGACGTCTAGAGATATTGATCTGTATTTAAAAAAGAAATGTGAACAGGTTTGTACAGACTGCTCTTTACCGTTAATAGTTTCGATTTATAGAACAAAATCAGCAACAGTTACAAGTTATTAAAGATTCATTGAATCTGCTCTCAAAGGAAATGACAAATGTGAAACACATTGATTTTAAAAAGAGGGCATTGGATTTAAAACCGCTCATGAATAAATTCCATATACAGTAGGTATCAGTATAAGAGGAAAAGAGTAATTATACTAAAAAAAAATCTATAAATGGCCAAAACAGAAGCAAACATATTAACTGCAAATCACAAACCTCATGTAGAAAACAATCTAATGATCTCTCCTTAGAATTTGAATCTACTAAAGGGGAAATTTCAGGTTATGAAGGAACAAGTTCTACATCCCATGATTGGTAACAGTGAGAGGCAAATTCAGTGGATCAACAAATTCCTCTTTTTAACGAATTCAGCAAGACACCACAAAACAGAACAGAAGGAGCAGGAAGTACTGGAAGAGAAAGGGGGAAAAAAAGTAAACCATACACAGATTCAACGTGCTACCGGTATCTCACGAAGGTTTATAGCTCTCGTGATGCGGGCCAATAGGAAGCCGCGATGGATGATGTCGCTGCTTCTTATTGACCAGCGTAACAAGGGAGTTTTAAACTTCCATATTCTTTGCCTTGTAGGGGACAGTACTGGGGGGCACCTTCAGAGGCAAGTATCTCGAGAAGCGGGGAGTCCCCGGAGCTAACATTAACAAACAAAAAAAGTTGTTTTTTAAGCTCAGATTACCACAAGGAAAACCTTCAATAATAACATAACATAGACTGCTATTTACAGTGATCTCTAAATCCCACAAATAAATTGAACAAACAATGGAATTACCTTGATACAAGCATTGGTCAAAGGGCTGATAGATGGAAGTACTAAAAAAGTATCAGTTTTTATCCAATAATTCCTTCTTTCTATAGCATTTCCAAAGTGTATAAATCTTTAAATAAGTCACTGAGTCATCTAGTAGGGGTAGGTATAGGATCACTATTTGCAGAAAAAGGCAGTGTCCTCCAGTGTATTGACTCGGGTAACATTTCCAAGCATAGGAAAGAAAGATAGAAAACACAGTTGTGTATTATGGGTATTAGAAGACTCAATATCTATTTAGATAAAGTATAGACACACAAAATCCCAGCAAGCTCAAGAAACCCCAAAACATACCACATAATATATAATCGAACAACAAGCAGGTGCCACAACGCTCACCAATGTTATGTAGATGGATGTTGAATATTTGAGGTTGCCTACGTTGCCAAGATTGGCAGCTGGTGCTACCTATGTGCTGAGATAATGAATATTATCAGAAAGGACGGCAGCTGAAAAGACAACTGCTGTCCCAAAGAAGCATATTAAATGGTGCACTCTCAGGCGGTTAAAACTTAACTTTTAATTATACAAATGTAATAAATGTATACACTAGTAGAATTGACATAGAGTGTGTGTTTAAAAATAAACTAATAAAATGACAGGGAGTAGGATATTGTCTGTTGCACTATGATTGTGTTATATATTTGTCCAAGGCTGTAATATATTACATACCAATCCAATTGTGTGGTAGTATACTGTAGTACAAAGTGTGTATGTAAATGGAGATATGGAGTCAATATGCTAGATATGAAAGTCACGTGGAGCGTGACGCAGCTCTAACATCACTGCCAAATTTTACTCCTCAGCAATTATTTGAAGCTAATCTCCATATAGTGCAATAATAGAATATATATATGCATATACATACGTGTCAAAAGGAGAGCTACTGAGTGTGGCCAAATGTATACAACAAAAGACAGAAAAGCCCAAAGCTACATCCAATATGACAAAAATACATCTTGAGATACTTGTATATTCTCTTGAAAAAGGGTAATTTAGTTAAACCCTTTGGCTAAAGCACTACACTACCTGATTAAAACTCTCACTTACCTCTATTTGGAGGGAGAATGACCACATTGGATCTGTCCAGACCCAGTAACATGAAAAGACCTGCTAACTTGGAAAGTGTGGAAGGGGAGCTTAAACACTGGGGGAGCACTAACCTCCAAACAGCTGAGACCAGCTGAAAAAAAAGTTAATCAACACACAAAATCCCAGCAAACTCAAGAAACCCCAAAACATACCACATAATATATATGTATATAAGTGTCAAAAGGAGAGCTCCTGAGTGTGGCTAAATGTACACATCAAAAGACAGAAAAGCCCAATGCTACATCCAATATGACAAAAATACACAGTGTGATACTTATATAGTCTCTTGAAAAAGGGTAATTTAGTTAAACCCTTTGGCTAAAGCATTATAAGCCTTCAAGCCACATCCAGGCATGACCATAAGCAGGTCCTAACACTACCTGATTAAAATTCTCATTTACCTCTATTTGGAGGGAGAATGATCACATTGCATCTGTCCACACCCACTAACATGAAAAAGACCTGATAACTTGGAAAGTGGGGAGGGGCGAGCTTAAACCCTGGGGGGAGGGGCCACTAACCTCCAAACAGCTGAGACCAGCTGAAAAAAAGTTAATAAACACACAAAATCCCAGCAAGCTCAAGAAACCCCAAAACATACCATATATATATATATATATATATACACACATATACATATACACATATATATATATATATATGTACAAAAAACACAAAAAGAAAGCGCCAGATCCTAGTGCAATATGTCCAAACAAAAGTACAATTTATATCCCTAAAAATCCAACAAAATGCTAAAGTAAAAACAGCGGTTTATGAGGTACTCAGCACCAGATGAGGATTCAGCTGCTCAGCTCACTCTGTATCTTCACCGCATGGGATCGCAGGTGCTCCTCTGGGTCTTCGTCCAGCAGGAAATCAGGAAGAGACACTGTTGTCAAATTGTCTCCGGAAACAAAACTAGGTGTATCTAGTTCCGGCAGAACTGAGTACTGCATGCGAGCTGGAAATTGCTGCCTATGGCGTCTTACAAGTCCAGGATGCAAAGGTGAGTGCCCACATTAACAACGCGAAATACACCCTACGCGTTTCTTCACATATGTGATTCATCAGGGGATGTGATGAAGAAAGCGTAGGGTGTATGTCGCGTTGTTAATGTGGGCACTAACATTGTGCTATGTGTGTGTGGTAGCAGCAGTTTTGTGTGTGTTGAGCGCTGGTGTGTGTGGGTGTGTGTGTGTGTGTGTGTGTGTGTGTGTGGTGGTGTGTGTGTGTACACAGAGGGGGATGGCAGTGTGTGGATATGATATCTGCAGTGTAAGCGTATATAGAGGTGGTTTCATGTATTTACCATTTTATTGAATAAAAAAAATCCTATAACTATACAAAAGTGTCTATTATTTATGAAAAAAAGCCTACATTTAGCCTATAATAGTAACAATCCCCTCAGAACAGGGCATTACTGGCCAATAATGCCCTGGCTGTGTTAAAGTCTCTCAACTTCGCCTCGGGCCTTCAACTCTTCCAGCCAGGGCATTATTGGCCAGTAATGCCCTGTTTTTCAGGGATTATTACTTAATTATAGGCTAAAGCAATAAAATTCAGGGCATTATTGAAAACCCTGCTCTCTGATTGGTTAAAATTCCGGGCAATATCCAATCAGTAATGCCCGGAATTTAAGCAGCAGAATGTGTAGTTTTCAATCTGTTTATTTCCAGCCAATCAGCTTTCAGAACAGCTGAGACAGGGCAGGGGATTCGTCTGATTGAAGTAACAGCTCTGAGACAGGGCAGGGGATTGGTCAGGACGTATCAGCCACGGTTTGACTCCTCCCCCTCCCGAGCTGACTGAGATTTTCTGAGCAGATTCAGTTGAATTGGGGGGTGGGGGGGGGGGGGAGTCTGCAAAGAAGTAAGTGGCTGTCTGCAGTTTGTGTGTGCTGTGCTGTTGTATATCTGTGTGTGTGTAAGTGTCAGCAGCAGTTTTATGGGTGTAGCATGTGTGTGTAGCAGCAGTTTGTGTGTGTAGAGGTGCTGTGTATAGAGGTGCAGTGGTGTGTGTGTGTGTAGAGGTGCTGTGTTGTATGTAGAGGTGGGGGGAGTGCAAAGTTTAGTAAGTGGCTGCATTTTTTTACTGTGGGTGCAGTGTGTGTGTGTGTTGTGTTGTGCTGTTGTATGTGTAACAGCAGTTTGTGTGTGTAGAGCTGATGTGTGTGTGTGTGTGTATATAGAGCTCGTGTGTGTGTGTGTGTGTGTGTGTGTGTGTGTGTGTGTGTGTGTGTGTGTGTGTGTGTGTGTGTGTGTGTGTGTGTGTGTGTGTGTGTGTGTGTCAGTAGCAGTGTTTATGGGTGTAGCATGTGTGTAGCAGCAGAGTTTGTGTGTGTAGATCTGCTTTGTTGTTTGTGTGTGTGTGTAGGTGTTGTGTGTGTGTGTAGAGGTGCTGTGTGTGTGTAGAGCTGCTGTGTTGTGTGTGTGTAGAGCTGCTGTGTTGTGTGTGTAGATGTGCTGTGTTGAGTGTAGGGGAGGTGCTGTGTTGTGTGTCTAGAGCTCCAGTGTGTCAGTGTGTGTAGAGGTACTGTGTTGAGTGTGATGTGCTGTTGTGTGTGTGTGTGTGTAGCAGCAGTTTGTGTGTGTGTTGAGCTGCTGTGTGTGTGTGTGTGTGTGTGTACACAGAGAGGCGGCAGTGTGTGATATAGATATCTGCAGTGTAAGCGTATATAGAGGTGGTTTCATGTTATTTTAATAAAAAAAATCTATTTAACTATACAAAAGTGTCTATTATTTATGAAAAGGGTCTACATTTGGCCTATAATAGTAATAATCCCCTCAGAACAGGGCATTACTGGCCAATAATGCCCTGGCTGGATTAAAGTCCCCTCGGCTTCGCCTCGGGCCTTCAACTCTTCCAGCCAGGGCATTATTGGCCAGTAATGCCCTGTGCCGCACAGGGCATTACTGGCCAAATGCCCTGGCTGGAAGAGTTGAAGGCCCGAGCGAAGCCGAGGGACTTTAATCCAGCCAGGGCATTATTGGCCAGTAATGCCCTTTCTGAGGGATTATTACTATTATAGGCCAAATGTGACCCTTTTCATAAATATAGACCTTTTGTATAGTTAATAGATTTTTTTTATTAAATATAACATGAAACCACCTCATATACGCTTCAACTGCAGATATCTATATCACACACCTGCCGCCTCTCTGTGTACACACACACACACACACACACAGCGCTCAACACACACACAAACTGCTGCTACAACACACACACACACAACAGCACATCACACTCAACACAGTACCTCTACACACACTGACACACTGGAGCTCTAGACACACAACACAGCACCTCCCCTACACTCACACAGCACATCTCACACACACACAGCAGCTCTACACACACACAACACAGCAGCTCTACCCACACACACCTCTACACACCACACAACACCACACCCACACACAAACAACAAAGCAGATCTACCACACACAAACTCTGCTGCTACAACACATGCTACACACCATAAACACTGCTACTGACACACACACACACACCACACACACACCACACACAACACACACACACCACACACACACACACACACACACCACACTCTATATACACACACACACACACATCAGCTCTACACACACACACTGCTGTTACACATACAACAGCACAACACACCACACACACACTGCACCCACAGTAAAAAATGCAGCCACTTACTAAACTTTGCACTCCCCCCACCTCTACATACAACCCAGCACCTCTACACACACACACACCACACAGCACCTCTATACACAGCACCTCTAAACCCCCAACTGCTGCTACCACAACATGCTACACCCATAAAACTGCTGCTGCCACTTACACACCACAGATTATACAACAGCACAGCACACCAAACGTGCAGACAGCCACTTACTTCTTTGCAGACTCCCCCCCCCCCCCCACCCCCCCACACCTGAATCTGCTCAGAAATCTCAGTCAGCTCGGGAGGGGGAGGAGTCAAACCGTGGCTGATACGTCCTGACCAATCCCTGCCCTGTCTCAGAGCTGTTACTACTTCAATCAGAACGAATCCCCTGCCCTGTCTCAGCTGTTCTGAAAGCTGATTGGCTGGAAATAAACGATTGAAAACTACAACTTCTCTGCTGCTTAAATTCCGGGCATTACTGATTGGATATGCCGGATTTTAACCAATCAGAGAGCAGGGTTTTCAATAATGCCCTGAATTTTATTGCTTTAGCCTATAATTAAGTAATAATCCCTGAAAAACAGGGCATTACTGGCCAATAATGCCCTGGCTGGAAGAGTTGAAGGCCCGAGGCGAAGTTGAGAGACTTAACACAGCCAGGGCATTATTGGCCGTAATGCCCTGTTCTGAGGGGATTGTTACTATTATAGGCTAAATGTAGGCTTTTTTTCATAAATTAGACACTTTTGTATAGTTATAGATTTTTTTTTATTCAAATAAAATTGTAAATACATGAAACCACCTCTATATACGCTATACACTGCAGATATCTATACCACACACTGCCATCCCCTCTGTGTACACACACCCACACAACACACACACACACACACACCACACCACACACACACCACAGCACTCAACACACACACCTGCTGCTAACACACACACAATAGCACAATGTATGCCCACATTAACACGCGACATACACCCTACGCGTTTCTTCACATCCCCTGATGAACACTAATGTGAAGAAACGCGTAGGGTGTATGTCGCGTTGTTAATGTGGGCACTCACCTTTGCATCCTGGCTTGTAAGACGCCATAGGCAGCAATTTCCACTCGCATGCAGTACTCAGTTCTGCCCGAACTAGATACACGCTAGTTTTGTTTCCGGAGGACAATTTGGACAACAGTGTCGCTTCCTGATTTCCTGCTGGACGAAGACCCAGAGGAGCACTGCGATCCCATGCGGTGAAGATACAGAGTGAGCTGAGCAGCTGAATCCTCATCTGGTGCTGAGTATAACCTCATAAAACGCTGTTTTTTACTTATCATTTTGTTGGATTTTTAGGATAATAAATGTGTATTTTTTTGGACATATTGCACTAGGATCTGGCGCTTTCTTTTTGTGTTTTTTTGTACATATATATATATTATATGTGTATATGTATATGTGTGTATATATATATATATATATATATGGTATGTTTTGGGGTTTCTTGAGCTTGCTGGGATTTTTGTGTGTTTATTACTTTTTTTCAGCTGGTCTCAGCGTTTGGAGTTAGTGGTCCCCCCCCAGGTTTAAGCTCGCCCCTCCCCTTTCCAAGTTATCAGGTCTTTTTCATGTTAGTGGGTGTGGACAGATGCAATGTGATCATTCTCCCTCCAAATAGAGGTAAATGAGAATTTTTAATCAGGTAGTGTTAGGACCTGCTTATGGTCATGCTGGATGTGGCTTGAAGGCTTATAATGCTTTAGCCAAAGGTTTAACTAAATTACCCTTTTTCAAGAGACTATATAAGTATCACACTGTGTATTTTTGTCATATTGGATGTAGCATTGGGCTTTTCTGTCTTTTGATGTGTACATTTAGCCACACTCAGGAGCTCTCCTTTTGACACTTATATACATATATATTAGTGGTTGTTTTGGGGTTTCTGAGTTTGCTGGGATTTTGTGTGTTGATTAACTTTTTTTTCAGCTGGTCTCACTGTTTGAGGTTGTGCTCCCCAGTGTTTAAGCTCCCCTTCCACACTTTCCAAGTTAGGCTTCTTTTCATGTACTGGTCTGGCAGATCCAATGTGGTCATTCTCCTCCATATAGAGGTAAGTGAGAGTTTTTAATCAGGTAGTGTAGTGCTTTACAAGCCAAGGGTTTTAACTAAATTACCCTTTTTCAAGAGAATATACAAGTATCTCAAGATGTATTTTTGTCATATTGGATGTAGCTTTGGCTTTTTCTTGTCTTTTGTTGTTATTTGGCCACACTCAGTAGCTCTCCTTTTGACACGTATGTATATGCAATATATATTCTATTATTGCACTATATGAGATTAGCTTCAAATAATTGCTGAGGAGTAAAATTTGCAGTGATGTTTGAGGAGGGGATTATTACTTAAACATAATAATGTTTGGACTATATGTCCCAGCTAGTATATACTTGCTTGTGAGTATAAATGAGCCCTAATGCAAAATACAGATCAGGAGAACGGCAATGGGCGCCACATGATCACTCTTGGTCTTATTCATTACCTGTGAGTGTTTGTTCAGATGCACAGTCAGGCGGGGTCCAAGTTGGCAGCTTGCAGGAACAACATTTAGGCAAGCCAGGATCAGAGTGGGCTGCATGGTCAAAACATGCTGAGGTCTGGATATACTGCAAGCCAGAGAAAGCTGATGGTCAGACAGGTCAGGAACACACAGCTGGACAGCATAGTCTGGAAACAAGGAAACCGTCACCATTTAAAGGAAGCTCAGGGGTATATCCAAGAGTCTAATTACAAGCAGGTGCAGCAACAGCAAGCAGTTTAGTTAACACACAGCTGACAGCAGCTGATTTAGATTGTAGATTGAGCTGCTATGTTTGAGGGCTGAATTTCATCAAAGTTCAGATTTTTCACGGCCTGACACTATGTAAACTGTGAGAAGATGCACATTGATATCCCTGACATTATACGCTTTGCTGTGGAGGGTTTTTGTCACTTTTTTTTTACCCACCATAACTTAACTAAATATGGTAAACCCTGACATAAAGGAAAGTTGTGCCACCCTGCAGAAAATCCTGGTAGGTGATTATAAATGAACACCTGAGGCAGTGGCGTAACTCCACTTTTTGGGCCCCCATGCTACATTTTTGAACAGTCCCCCCTAAATAAAAACGACGAAAAATAAATCATACATTTTTATTACACTCAAATATAGAAAGTTTTACATTCAGTCATCAATACAGTATTAACATAAGGAACAAGAAACTAATTTCTAACAAATCAAACAAAACAATAATAAACCAAAAGTAAAATTAAAATATCTAGAAATTAATTCTTCTTGCCTTCTTATTGGCAAAATCCTCAATAACACATTTTATGCTTCTGTGCTCTCTATGGCTTGGGAAAGATCATTTAAGCGTTCCTGTGTGATATTATTTGTCAAATATGTTATTATGAGTTTTAATTTGCTGAATGGTCTTTCCCCGGGCGCTACAGTTACAGGCAATGTTAAAAAGATTAAAATGGCACTGTTCACTTTGGGAAAAATCACTTTTCATCAAGCCGTTGTTTCGTTAATATAATTTTTAATGTACGAAATTGCGTTTGTTAGTTGTAAAGGGAATTGACTGGACAGATGGTCTGTATAGACTAGTTGTAAATGTGTTGTGTTTATGTTATGTGCTAGTTTCATTAAATTAGCTTCAGATTTGTTGTGGTTGTAAAAATCCAAAACTCTGTAATTTTTTCCCTTCCAGTGAAACGTGCCTGTATCTGCATATAAACTATAGTGTGATCAAAACCAGCAACTTTAAATATTTCTTCTCTGTTACTGAACTGATAATCATCAACTAATTTGTCGACAGAATCTGCAACCCTTTGAATGGGATTTTGTACGGTTTAACGCTTTAGTTGCTTCATACAAGTTAAAATTCTTCTTTAGTAATATCTTTGCATAATTAATATCTGATAATATTTTGCATATTATTGCACATACAATATGAAAACAAACTCAAATGTCGATATTTTGTTTTGTATTCATATAGATTCCATGAAAGCGACAAAAAAGAACCCCTTACGGAGCACACAGGTATAACAGAAAATAGTGTAGCCCCGGTAAGAAATGGGGGCTATATATCTTTCTCCTACTGGTGTAAGTCCTGTTAAGGGCAGGCCGCCAGTAGTTATCATGGGTTTTTCCCCGCTTCAAGCCCTGCCATGAGTGATAGAGGCAGGCCCCTGACTCTGTATGCAGGCCTGAGACAGAGGGGAGGTCCTGCTGACATCATGAGGGGTGGGGCTGTCTAAAGTTAGTCCTGCCTGTTCCTGTAAGGGACAAGTAGTTCTGTCCTGGGAGCAGAGAGTGCTGGAGCAGAGAGAGAATATGGTCTGGGAGTTAGAAGGAGACAAGAGAGGAGACGCTCAGCACATTGAGTAGAGCTGATAGCACTGTAGTGCTGTGGACCAATGCCCCTCACCCTACTCAAGGGGTGAGGGGGGGAATCTAGCCTCACCCTGAGGGCCGATACCTCGGGGTGAAAGGTGTGGAGTATTGAAGCTCCAGACAGCCCATCCTGCAGGGGTACAGCCTGGAGGAAAAGGAGAGGAGGTCAACATCCTGTACACTGCATATGGACTGCTGCTGTGCATGAACTGCTGCTGTGTGCTGTAAGGACAATAAAGAGACATTGCTGTTTTATACAAAAGAGACTGTTTGTGAGATTGGAATCTCTCGCCCTGGGACCAGGGCTTCTCTGGGAGGATTCCAGCCTATTCCTTAGGTTTTCGCCAGAGATGGAGGCGCTGCACCACAACCACTAAAGAATAGAGGCATATACCCCAGAAGCCTGGCCCTGTTATCCCCAATACCACCGCGGGAGACTCAGGCCCTCCTGTTCCTCACAGGTATGCACCACCAACATACATGTAGCCAGTCCTCACTACACCCTAGAGGTCCAATCTGCGACCGGGGGGGGGGGGGGGGGGCATGGGTTACAATAGTATCAAAATTTATTACATGAATAAAAACAAGGGAGAAATATAAAAAGAGGTGGCAGGAACTCCTCAAAATTGTCACAGTGGACACAGGCAAAATCCGTAAGGGATTCTCTTTTGTCGCTTTCATAATTTACTGTCCCTGGAGCACCACTGGCTTCCATGAAATTATCAGGAATCACTTGCCAGTTTTTGGGTACAATTATGTTGTCGGTGTGCATGCGGTGGCCTTTGTGTTCTCATATAGATTCTAGTTTGTCTGTTTTCATACTATTTAATGCAAACTCTATTAAAGGAGCAATCCATGCCGTTTTATTTCTTTTATTTTTTTTAATATAGGTAAGAAGTAGGGGGTATCCGGAGCTAAACCCCATTAATTTCAACTCCGGGGACCCTCTGCTTCCAGAGATACTTACCACCGAAGGGGGTGTTGTTATCTCCTGCAGTTTTCTGAAGTTTAAAGTTGTTCTCGAAGGCCGCAAAATGCTAATGAATTATTTGAAAGCCAAGTGTTGTATTAAACAATCGTTCCAACGCCGTTCTCCATAATGATACCTCTGCCTCTTTATCAATGATTTCATAATGTTTCCAATGTTGATAGACAGAACATGCTTGAACTATGTACTTGTAAAAGTACTCTCTAATTCCTTAATGCCACAGATCCTTTTTATCAGTAGAAAATAACCAACAAGGTTCACAATAAGCTGCATTTAAAATTACAGAGAAGCATAACCAAAACCGCTGAATTTGACCATACTGTATATTATTAATAAGCAGTGCTGTAGTACAGAATATCTCGAACAATCGTCTATTATTTTGCACTGATATCCTTTATGAATGGCCCTTTTGGTTTGCACGCTGCAGAAGTCACCATGAGTCGCCTGATGTCATTAGTCATAACTTTATCTTTAAAATATCCCGTGTCTGTTGCTTTTTGTTTTCATTTTGAACTATTCCCTTATTTCCTGATGGTTAAGGTCTGCTTCCTTAACTTTTTTGTTTTCTTCTTCATACTGTAATTCCCATACCCCTGATGCTTCACACTCTCCAATGTCTTCCTGCTATTCTGCCGTTTTGTTGTCTTCTTGCTGAGTCATTTTGGTGTCTTCTTGCTTTGTGTTATTCCTGTCTCAGTCAGAAAAAGTGAAGGGGAAACACAAAATGGATGTGCCCCCTAAAAGAATTCACTTAAATGCACACCAACAGGTATAAAAGTTAACTTTTAATAAATTTACTTAAAACATATATTACCAAAGTAATGTGTAATGTGAATTAAAAATGTATTAAATCAACGCTATCAGGCATCCATGTCGTCAATTATAAAGTCATACTATCCCAGTTGACCACTTAATGTTGGTGGGATATAGAGGACAGAGGATGCTAAGAGTCAGGGTGTTAACCCCTCTGGAGCAACGGTGAGACCAAGTGGTAGGAGTATATAAATGTTCACAAGTGGGTGGCCAACGGATTAAATATCCAGCTTCCTTGCTAAATTACCAGCACTGCGCACTACAATAGAGACTTTAGTGTGTTAGAGTGAGAGTGCTTGAGTGATAAAGCTGGCACATATAGTGATAATGATGGTACATACACTGCATCATGAAAGTGCCAGACACAGCAGTACTAGGGTGAATTCACACTGATGAACTGTGAGAACGCCTCACATAGAGTGCAAGGAATGCAGGCACACTGACTATGAAATTAAATAAATAAATAAATAACTACTGGGGTCTGCACAGTTAGAACCAGGAGACTGCAGACACTACATTAAGACAGCTCCAAGTAGGAGACTGACAACATTGCGCGTCCAACGCGCGTTTACCCTTCAAGCAAACGGTGATTCGCTCATACGGGATCAAATCTTTTACTCCGGGGAGACTTCCGATTTTAGACTGGCCCACTACCCCCAACCCTCCCTCTTTTTCTCCTACTGAACCCTTTTATACCCTTGCAATACCCTAATTGCAAGATCAATAGCTAACAGCTGTTGCACATGCGCACTGAGCTCATGCCCAAACTGACTCAATAAAGTGCTCAAATGCTAATAAAGTGCAATATCAGGAGAATCCTTAGTATTGTACCTTTATTTAGCCGTGTTTCCATCATTATCAGGCTGTTGGTAGAGTTTCTAAAGCCATAAATCATGAGCGCCGCATAGAGTGTCTAATGCGCATGCGCGGGGACTTAAACAATATTTCTATGTTAGTCCGTGCGCGTTGCGCATGCGCGGGAACTTAGACGTAATTTCTCTCTGTTCCGTACCCATTGCGCATGCGCGGGGACTTAGAAAACATTTCTATATTGGTCCGTGCGCGTTGCGCATGCGCGGGCACTTAGACGTAATTTCACTCTGTTCCATACACAATGCGCATGCGCGGGGACTTAGATGTAATTCCATGTATGTGTCAGCGCCTGTTGCGCATGCGCAGAAACGTTAGGCATTATACCATGCTTCCGTGCACGCGCAGGGACTTAGAAATTGTAGACGATTGTAACCCAGTTACTATCTATGTACACTGACCACATTTCTATGTGGATCAGGTACATAGATGATATCCTGCTCCTATGGGAAGGATCCAGTCAACTTCTGCACGAATTTGTTGAGAAGCTGAATACAAACACGCTTAATCTGAGGCTCACGACTGTGCTGAGTACCACTTCAATAACATTTCTAGATTTGAACATCTATGTTGATCACGAACGAAACATCCAAACCAAAGGTGTTTAGGAAAAGCACAGCAACCAATAGTTTGTTACTGGCACAGAGCCAGCATCCCAGGAGCCTTATAGCGGGCCCCTTTAGGGGTTGCCGGTATCCCTCTGCTTGGTTTACAGGCCACGGTCACGTGATCGGGACCTTTAAACGCAGAGGGATACCGGCACCTCATAAAGGGGGCTGTATCTCTGGGAGCAGGGGGTCCCCCGACCTGAAACCAACGCAGTTCAGCTCCGGAGACCGCCTGCACATTTCCACTATGAATAAAAATTTATTTTAAATAATTTTGAATGTGCCGATGTTTGCGCAGAGAGAGCAGCGGTTCTCTCTCTGCTGCAAACACATCTCGCCCCCGCCGGCCTACAGTATCATTGATGTGCATATACAGTACTGTATGTGTACAGTACTGTATGTTAGGGTTTATAGGGTTTGTTGTTATACAGTATATATATATATATATGGGGTCACTTGGTCAGACATATGTATCCTTCTATCTATTTACACTGTGTACATACATTTTACTGGTCTCTCTGACAACCAGTTAGGTCATTCTCATTGTCCACTATGACAATTTCCAGCTTTCGGTATTGAAATATTAAATATTAAATAGATTGTAGCATTATTATTATTAAGATTAGTGACTATAATACTAAAGTTCTAAACCCAGCAGTGGGTTTAGTATCTGTGTAAGGTGTGTATATGTGCTGTATATAATGAGTATAGACAATAAATGTTGTGCATATATACAGTCATACCTCTTGAATTGTTTAATTGACTTATCCACCACTGCATTGTAAGTTGACACATTGTGTAGTATAATATACTTATGGGGGATTGTTAACAATTTTATCTGTACAATCACTCAATATTAAGTGTGCAATATAGGTCCTATATACCCTTATCCTCTACCTATAGTCAGTACCCTATGCATGTGCTTTATTACAAACTTATCCATGTGCATTTGTTTCTATCTTTTAAATCCTAAGTCCCTACGCATGCGCACTATGTTTGGGTAAATACTGTAATAATTTCTAAGTCCCCGCGCATGCGCCACACTAACGGCCAGAAATCGCGGAGAATTTCTAAGTATTCACGCATGCGCAATACGTACAGACACGAATGGAATAATTCTTAAGTCCTCGGAATTGTTTCTAAGTCCCCACGCATGCGCATAATGACTGGGTTACAATGGTCTACAATTTCTAATTCCTTGCGCGTGCGCATTGTATACGGAACAAAGTGGAATTACGTCTAAGTGCCCACGCATGCGCAATGCGCACAGACTAATATAGAAATGTTTTCTAAGTCCCCGCGCATGCACAATGGGTACAGAATAGATTGAAACTACGTCTAAGTTCCCACACATGCGCAATGCGCACGGACTAACATAGACACTCCATGCGGCGCATTAGACACTCCATGCGGCGCTCATGATTTATAGCTTTAGAAACTTTACCAACAGCCGGATAACGATGGAAACACGGCTAAATAAAGGTACAATGCTAAGGATTCTCCTGATATTGCAATTTATTAGCATTTGAGCACTTTATTGAGTCAGTTTGGGCGTGAGCTCAGTGCGCATGTGCAACAGCTGATAGCTACTGATTGTGCAATTAGGGTATTGCAAGGGTATAAAAGGGTTCAGACCTCTCTCCCCAGTAAAATATTCCCCTGAAGAAGCTCCTTTGCTGGAGGGAAACGCGCGTTGGACGCGCAATGTTGTCAGTCTCCTACTTGGAGCTGTTTTAATGTAGTGTCTGCAGTCTCCTGGTTCTAACTGTGCAGACCCCAGTAGTTAGTTATTTGTTTATTTATTTAATTTCATAGTCAGTGTGCCTGCATTCCTTGCACTCTAAGTGAGGCATTCACACAGTTCATCACTGTGAATTCACCCTAGTACTGCTGTGTCTGGCAGCTTTATGATGCAATGCATGTACTAATATTATCACTACATGTGCCAGCTTTATCATTCAAGCACTCTCACTCTAACACACTTAAGTCTCTATTGTAGTGCGCAGTGCTGGTAATTTAGCAAGGAAGCACAATGACTGGGTTACAATCGTCTACAATTTCTAAGTCCCTGCGCGTGCGAGGAAGCATGGTATAATGCCTAACGTTTCTGCGCATGCGCAACAGGCGCTGACACATACATGGAATTACATCTAAATCCCAGCGCATGCGCATTGTGCACGGAACAGAGTGAAATTACGTCTAAGTGCCCGCGCATGTGCAACGTGCACGGACCAATATAGAAATGTTTTCTAAGTCCCCGCGCATGCGCAATGGGTACGGAACAGAGAGAAATTACGTCTAAGTTCCCGCGCATGCGCAACGCGCACGGACTAACATAGAAATATTGTTTAAGTCCCCGCGCATGCGCATTAGACACTCTATGCGGCGCTCATGATTTATGGCTTTAGAAACTCTACCAACAGCTGGATAACGATGGAAACACGGCTAAATAAAGGTACAATACTAAGGATTCTCCTGATATTGCACTTTATTAGCATTTGAGCACTTTATTGAGTCAGTTTGGGCGTGAGCTCAGTGCGCATGTGCAACAGCTGTTAGCTATTGATCTTGCAATTAGGGTATTGCAAGGGTATAAAAGGGTTCAAACCTCTCTCCCCCAGTAAAATTTGTCCCTGAAGAAGCTCCTTTGCTGACTGTGAGAACGCCTCACATAGAGTGCAGGAATGCGGCACACTGACTATGAAATTAAATAAATAATAAATAACACTACTGGTGTCTGCACAGTTGAACCAGGAACTGCAGACACTACATTAAGACAGCTCCAAGTAGGAGACTGACAACATTGCGCGTCCAACGCGCGTTTCCCTCCAGCAAAGGAGCTTCTTCAGGGACAATTTTACTGGGGGAGAGAGTTTTGAACCCTTTTATATTATACCCTTGCAATACCCTAATTGCAAGTCAATATCTAACAGCTGTTGCACATGCGCACTGAGCTCACGCCCAAACTGACTCAATAAAGTGCTCAAATGCTAATAAGTGCAATATCAGAGAATCCTTAGTATTGTACCTTTATTTAGCCGTGTTTCCATGTTATCCAGCTGTTGGTAGAGTTTCTAAAGCCATAAATCATGACGCCGCATAGAGTGTCTAATGCGCATGCGCGGGGACTTAAACAATATTCTATGTTAGTCCGTGCGCGTGCGCATGCCGCGAACTTAGACGTAATTTCTCTCTGTTCCGTACCCATTGCGCATGCGCGGGGACTTAGAAAACATTTCTATATTGGTCCGTGCACGTTGCACATGCGCGGGCACTTAGACGTAATTTCACTCTGTTCCGTGCACAATGCGCATGCGCTGGGATTTAGATGTAATTCCATGTATGTGTCAGCGCCTGTGCGCATGCCAAAAACGTTAGCATTATACCATGCTTCCTCGCACGCGCAGACTTAGAAATTGTAGACGATTGTAACCCAGTCATTGTGCGCATGCGTGGGGACTTAAAATAATTCCATCCGCGCACTTACATATGCTGGCGTGGGGGGCAGCGTGAGGTGAATTCTTTCTCAGGCTTAGATTATTTCATCGGTCTATACTATTGCGCATGCGTGAATACTTAGAAATTCTTCGCGATTCTAGGCGTTAGTTAGCGCATGCGCGGGACTTAGAAATTATTACGTATCTACCCAACATAGTGCGCATGCGTGGGAACTCAGGATTTAAAAGATAGAAACAATGCACATGGATAAGGTTGTAATAAGCACATGCATTGGTGTACTGACTATAGGTAGAGGATAAGGGTATATAGGACCTATATGCACATTTTATATTGGGTGATTGTACAATAAAATTGTTAACAATCCCCCATAAGTAATTATCTACTACCACATGTGTCAACTTACATCATGTTTGGATAATCAATTAAACAATTCAAAAGGTATGACTGTATACATGCCCAAAATTTTGTCTATACTCATTATATACAGCACATATCACACCTTACACAGATACTAAACCCACTGCTGGGTTTAGAACTTTAGTATTATAGTCACTAGTCTAAATAATAATAATGCTACAATCTATTTAATATTTCGATACCGAAAGCTGGAAATTGTCATAGTGGACAGAGAATGACATGACTGGTTGTCAGAGAGACCAGTAAAATGTATGTTCACAGGTAAATGGATAGTAGATACTATGTCCCCAAATGACCCCCTAATCAATAAAGGGCGTGAAGGTGAACCCTCATTAAGACCATTAGGGCTCCTAGTTTTTAACTTGTAAATCCATTCTGCTTCATAACGAAGCAAGGATTGGTCAGTATTGCCGCCTCTCATGGGACATTTCAGCTGATAATGCCCATGAATTTAATACATTAGTATCGCCATTATGACATTGTGTAACATTTATAGTAACCGATGTCTCTGCAATGTTTTATGGAGTTAATATGTTTAAGAACACTTCTGCGTAACTGTCTGTTTTGTCTGCCAACGTATCTCTTACCACAATTACATGTGATAAGATAGATGACGTTGGTAGTACACAGTTGATAAAGCTGTCCACACAGAATTGTGAATATTGTCATGATTGGCGCTTTACAACCCCTGGCAGCGGTACTCCTTTCACGGGACTCAAACCAAGTGGTACCCTAGCCCATTGGAAATGGCTATTCCTAAAGAGTCCCGTAGGTTCCTAACCCCTGCTGGTAATGGTGGGTCTAGGACCTATAACCTCACCAGGTCATCATCTGCCTGAAGAAGATGCCAGTGTCTAGCAAAATCTTTTTAATAGCCCACCATCTTTTATTAAAGGTGCCAATGACTCTGATTGTTTTGTCCTTCACCTTCTCCTTATTACTGGACAAGTGAGACCCTATCGCTGTGTATGCCCGATGATAAGCCTTATTCAATGTTTTGATGCTATATCACAGTTCATCAGTGTGAATTCACCCTAGTACTGCTGTGTCTGGCAGTTTCATGATGCAGTGTATGTACTAATATTATCACTACATGTGCCAGCTTTATCACTCAAGCACTCTCACTCTAACACACTAAAGTCTCTATTGTAGTGCGCAGTGCTGGTAATTTAGCAAGGAAGCTGGATATTTAATCCGTTGGCCACCCACTTGTGAACATTTATATACTCCTACCACTTGGTCTCACCGTTGCTCCAGAGGGGTTAACACCCTGGCTCTTAGCATCCTCTGTCCTCTATATCCCACCAACATTAAGTGGTCAACTGGGATAGTATGACTTTATAATTGACGACATGGATGCCCGATAGCGTTGATTTAATACATTTTTAATTCACATTACACATTACTTTGGTAATATATGTTTTAAGTAAATTTATTAAAAGTTAATTTTTACACTTTGTTGGTGTGCATTTAAGTGAATTCTTTTAGGGGGCACATCCATTTTGTGTTTCCCCTTCACTTTTTCTGATTCACTTTTCAGTTCACAGTTTGCACCCATCATTTGATTACCCTATTTATGTACTTAATTACTTCATTCAATTAGTATGGTCCTGTGATCACTCCCTACCCTTCTGTTATTCCTGTCTCAGTGACTTAAAAAGAAACTGCTAATTTTAGGTATTTTTCTTACTTTTTCATCCATGACCAATCTACCCATCTATCTGAACAAGCTCCTCACCCCTACCACATGCAGCACTTGTCATCTGAGATCTGACTCCAAAAGACTGTTCATGGTCCCAAGGTTCAACAAAGTATCCGGCCGTTCCTCCTTCTCTTACCGTGCACCCCAAAACTGGAACAACCTACCGGAGACTCTCACAGCCACAACCAGTTTAAGTACTTTCAAAACAAAAGCTGTCTCACATTTTAATCTGGTCTGTAACTGTTACATACGCCTATAACATATCTTTAACTATGCATGCAATGTCTTGTATATAATGTATACCATGTTCACTTATGTAACTATGTATTTGTAACCATGTATTATTTGTCATTTTAACTCTGTGCCCAGGACATACTTGAAAACGAGAGGTAACTCTCAATGTATTACTTCCTGGTAAAACATTTTATAAATAAATACATTTTCCTTTTTTTCTTTTCGATGCTCCACTAGTACTCTTTTACTTTGGTTCAATCATGCTCTGTTAAATTGTAATAGGGATATTATTTATAATATTATTATGAACTCCCCCTACCTCCTAATCTTCAACCCCACTCCTTGAGAAAGCGCCATAGTGGGCGTGAAATGCGTGGGAGGAGAGTCTTTACTTTTATTCGTGTTTATGTAGAATTTTAACCCAGGTGAGTGTAAGGCCCTGCTATGGTCATGCCTTGTAAGTGGCAGCAGGCTTAAGACGCTTTGGCCAAAGGGTTACACTAAATGACCCTTTTTACAAGAGATATATAGGTATTGCACTGTGTATTTTTTGTCACAATGGAAGTAGCTTTGGGCATTTTTGTTTTTTGCTGTATACATTTAGCCACACCCACTAGCACTCCTTTTGACACTTATATGCATATATATATTATGTGGTAATGGTTGGTGTTTCTCAGAGCTTGTTGGGAATCTTTGTGTGATTTTTACTAATATCGTGATCCAGCCACCGTCGTGTTTTTTTGCTTCACTTCCACAAGCTGTGCATTGCCTGCACGTCCTCTCCAGGACACAGCTTTCCAGAATCCATGGTGCAGTAGCACGCAGACTACAGCATTACACTGCTACGTTTGAGTACTTTCATTTGTTTGACTGTTATCTTCATCACTCTACAGCCTACATAGTCTAGGTCCAGGGGAGGGATTTTATATATGAAGCTTTAAGCTGGGGTCTGGCGGTCCATTCACTTTGGATAGCTAGGTCAGCCCATCTGTTTGCCTTCCACTCTATTCCTTCCCTATTTGGAGCATTATGTGACTAGATCTGCAAGCAAACCTTTATTTGCAATTACCTGTTATCAACGTGGACTTGATGTTACATTTGGATGCATGATATGTTACATGATGTTGTATGCCCATTTCTGTGCACTGATACAGAGCTGTGCTCTATTTTTTCTACTGTAGATGTATAGAGTGAAATGTTTAAGAATGGAAATATGATAACTTCTAACGTGTGTCAGTGTGTGTGTTACAGATAGTGTGAGTATCTGTGGAACATGCACCAACAAGAGAGGGGCTGGGAGTTACACTCCCCCTAGTATATTTAATAAGGGGGGTTTCCTAAAATGTGCCATGTCTCCTACATTTTAAATAGTTGTGATCACCCCTGAGCTACAGCAAGTATGTATTTGACATATAAATGGGAGTGTGAAAATGTATGGTACATGTTAATGTTAATATGTCTTTGTACAGTACGTCATTCGTAATTGGGCACTGTACTTCTGTTATTGATGTTCTTAACTGCTAAGCGGCCAAAAAGCCGATCATACCAACACACCACCTGATCCATCAGGACCTGATTTTGTTCTGCAGAAAAACGCATATTGCGCACCCCATCCAGACGCAGATTTGTGGTGGAGGAGGCACGTCAGCTGCCGGAGCCTTGCCCTCTGAGGCTTCAGAGGTGTCCTGATGGCTGCTCTCTTTCCCTCACCACTCCTCCAAGAGCCCTGTTGCTGCCACTCATCCCTGGAACCCTACTGGACTCCTAGTGGGTCCTAGTGGGTCCCTTACAAGTGCCCAACTAGGCCACCCTCCCACCTCCACTCCTCCCACCTCCACTCCCCATACTTGCACTCCTCATATCTCGAACTCCTCACACCTCCACTCGCCTCATCAGGGCCGCTGACAGATTTCCAGGGCCCAGGACTAGAGTTTTGACTGGGGCCCCTCCCCCATGCTGGCGGTCTTGCGAGCCCCCCCCCCCTTCACAACTCCTCGCTCTTCCCTCCTTCCCATGTATTTCTCACCCCTCTCTCTCTTTCCCCCTCTCTGTAACGTGTGCTCACCACAAACAATGCGGGACCACGGAGCTGAGGTGGGGATGTCGGTAGCCACCCTAACCTACAACCGAGCAGCCACGTCCGGAGTGCAGAGTGGTAGTCGTGTAGCTGGGTCAGGTTAGGAGAAGTCAGATTGGTCGAGGTACTTGCCGTGGTCTAGGATTGGAGATATCGGATTGTTGTTGTGTGGTGCCGGGGTCTAGAGGTATAGGATGTAGAATTGTCATGTCCATAACCGTGGTCCAGGGGTCAGAGAAGGCAGGAGTCTGAGTGCAAGTAAACAAGACAAAGTCGGGCCGCAGGAAGCTTGAGGTAAGCACAAGTCACTTGAACAGAGTTTATGCTCAGCCAGTTTGCAAAAGGACTGGCTGAGCCTATAAGGAACCAGCAGCCAATGGAGAAGCAGCAGGAGGCAGTGAGCAATAAGTAATCACAGGTATTCTGTGTACTGCTAGGCAGGGGCAGAGTGAGTAGCAGCTGTGGAATAGTTGAGTGAATTAATACCTTGCTTGCCTGTGGCCGGACGGCATCTGTGCGTAGCTAGCATGCGCCGTGTGTTGCCCATGTCATCACGGGAATGGAGCCTGGAGACGGTCCCTTCAGTGTTTCCCTTCCTAGCAGCGCGGCGCCTGCATGCAGGTTGCGTATGACGTGTGTCACTCGTGACATTGCGAGGTAAATCACGGGGACGGGCCTAAGCCCGATTCTGACACTCTCTCCCTCACATCTCTCTCTCTTCCTCACTCCCTCTCTTACTCCCCCTCTCTCCTCACACTCCCCCCTTTGCTATCACTTAATTACTCCCCTCTATATCAATCCTGCTCCCTCAATACCCCCCTCCTCATACTCATTCCCTCCTTCCCCCCTGGCTACATACACACATGCACATACAAACAAAACATAATCCCCTCTCCCCAATATCCGTACAATTCTTGCCCCTCAATACCCACACAACCCCCTCCATAATAATTCCCCCCACCAATAATTTCACCCCCACAATAACTACACAATCCCCCACAATACACATACAACACTATCCCCCCCATCCCAAAGTACACACAATGCTACCTCCTCGTCCCCAAATACATACAACACTACTCCCCCCATCCTCAAATACATACAGCACTACCCCCCATCCCCAAACACATACAACACACAGTTACCTTGGAGATTATTATTTATTTATTTCTAAAATGTTTTACCAGGAAGTAATACATTGAGAGTTACCTCCCGTTTTCAAGTATGTCCTGGGCATAGAGTTAAGATGACAAATAATACATGGTTACAATACATAGTTACATAAGTGAACAGAGTATACATTACAGTATATACAAGACATTGCATGCATAGTTAGAGATAATATATATTATAAGCGTATGTAACAGCTACAGACAGATTAAAATATGAGACAGCTTTAGTTTTTCAAGAACTTAAACTGGTGGTGGCTGTGAGAGTCTCTGGTAGATTATTCCAGTTTTGGGGTGCACGGTAAGAGAAGGAGGAGCGGCCGGATACTTTGCTGAACCTTGGGACCATAAACAGTCTTTTGGAGTCAGAGCTCAGATGATAAGTGCTGTATGTGGTAGGGGTGAGGAGCTTGTTCAGATAGGTGGGTAGCTTGCCCAGAAAGTATTTGAAGGCAAGACAGGAAAGATTAACTTTGCGACTAGACTCAAGTGATGACCAATCTTGTTCTTTGAGCATTTCGCAGTAATGTGTGTTGTAGTTGCATTTGAGAACAAAACGGTATATTGAATTGTAGAGGGTATCAAGTTTGCTAAGGTGGGTTTGGGGTACCGGCCCGTATTCTATGTCCCTATAATTGGCATTAGCATCTACTGTGCGATACGCTTTCTGACCAGCAGACTTAGGGAGGATTTGTTCCCTTAAAGTTCACCTAGAGATGGTCTCAGGCCTGCGGTTGCCACCGGGCCCCAAATCTCCCCATCTGCTGCAGGCCTCCTGCCAGCCTGCATCTCTCCTGCGCTGGGCCTCTCCCTTCCGCCGTGCGTGCTGTAAGCTGGGCCCACCTGGAAGTCGAGGGGTCCTGGCAGCAATCAAAGGCCCAGCAGCCGGATGCAGAAGTTGGCCTGACTATTATTAAGTCAGTTGACTGTAAAAATTATATTTTAACAAGAAGTTGTTACCACCCAAGATGGGTAACTAATATTCCTTACTGTCACTTTAGAGGAATTTAAAGAAATTATACTTATTTGAATATGTACAGTAGGATGAACAGTCCAACATTTTAGAACTAAGATTTAAAAATATGATGAAGAAAATATTAAAGAAGCTTTTGTTAAAACTAACCTCTTGGATAGAAAGACTTTGATAAATCCTAAAAATTCAGAGGAAACAATAAAAACAACAAAAAAAGATTTTAACACTGCTTTTATTACCAATAATAGAAAGGCTCCACAAATCAAAAATGTATTAGCCAAACATAGACATATTTTAAAAGGGGATCCTGTATTTAGAATCAATATTCCAAGATTCTCCTAATGTTATTTTTAGTGAGGCTCCTTATTTAAAAAACAAATTAGCCGTAAGCACGTTTAATACTGAAAAACACTGGGAGAAAATGGTGCAACCAACCAAAGTGCTTTTGTGGTTGTACTAAATGTAAAGCCTGCAAATACTGCTCAAAAGAAAAATCATCTTTTGTGTCAAAAATATCAAATCATACCTTCAAGATAGATCAATTTATTAATTGCAACATGGACCATGTGGTAAATCTTCTTTAATGTCCATGCGGGTTGCAGTATGTTTGAAGGACCACGAGAACATTAAAGTCTGAGTTTTAGAACATGTGGGCAACATAAGAAAGAAAGTCAACACAAAACCCATAATTTGTCAAGAGATTTTATTTCTCATTATGGGTCTGACCCTCAAGGATTGACTTTCAGGGGGAGTGAGTTTGTTGCACCTCATTGGAAAGGGGTGGGGGTGACAGAATCCAGGATCTTGCTAGGCAAGAGACCACCTGGATCCATAGATTAAACTCTATGGTTCCAGGAGCTCTCAATAGATATAGGAGCCTTTTTAGCTTAACCGCATTAATGTTGAAAATGTTATAATGCCGTGGTTTTAATTATGTTTCTCTTTTTCCTCTTTTTCTCTCCATGATGGACCGAGAGCGTTTTAGATTAGAATACTTTTTAAAAAATATTGAATTATGTGATGTATTTTTATTGTATATTACATAATTATCTGTAATCTATATATGTTTTCTGACAGCTCACTTTTGGGCTTCCTATATGTATTCATATGTACTGTATATTTTTTATCTATGTGTTTTAAATTTCTTGTTTCTGTATATATTTCTGTTGTACGGTATATACATTAGTCCTAACTTTGTTGTAAAATAAGTTTGAACCAATTAACCAATCAGACATCATCAGATAATATTAAAGGGTATTGAGAACCTCCCCCAGTCAAAGCTAGCAAAGCGAAACGCGCAGTTATTTGCTCAATTCTCTGCCCGCAGAGGGACGTTGGAAGGACGTTGGCACGCTGCTGCGCTATCACACTGTTCCTCCATCTCCCTGCTATCGGAGATCTGAGATCTGAGAACCGGTAGGGACGTTGCAGACTTTGAAACCAAAAGTGATGACGTGGACACTGTTTCAGTCACGGAGAGTGGACAAGCAGCGGTGAGATCGCTGCGACTCTGAATAGAGTATAAACCTCTAAAAAAGGCTTTTAATCTTGTTATACATTGTGAGTGTGCATTTGGATACATTTTCTATGACATATTAAATTTTGAAACCATCTGCGCTATAACCTGCTTTATGTTTCATTTGAGGTATAGACCACTGCTGATTACACGATTAATTGAAATTCAACAAGGAAGATCTGGCTGAAAACCAAACCTGTTGGAAACAGGATATAATCTATATTCCCAGTTCATATTCTGGGGTACCCTAATTTAACAGTCTCCAACCTGTTGGGCTCGAGTTTTATATTATCCACTGAGTTTGTGGGTTTTTCACTGTATTTTCACATTCACTTATATGTGCTCCCCTAATTTGAAGGGAAACTTCTTTAGCAGCACCTACCACATAAGCAAAATGCAGGGGCAGTGAATGGAGTTGATGGGAACGGAAGTCAGTGGTGACGGAAGTGACGTCACTGCTGGCAGAAGAGGCCGTCAGCAACATTCACTGCCACTGAATATTGCCAGCTTCCAGCAGCACGAGTCAGGAGGAACGAACACATACATACAAACACCCCCCCCCCTTCCCCGTGATTGAGCCTCCAAACATGCCCCCCGTGACAGAGCCGCCTCCCCCACATTGGAACAGAACTCTGTGGAGCCCCCTCCCCCCGTGTCTCTGGCCTCCTCTGTCCCAGCACATTGCCACTGTCGGTTCTGGCCTCCTGTGTCATCGCTCACTGCTGCTGTCTGCACACTCCGCCCCCCATGTCAGCAGGCAGCATGGGCAGTCTCTGGCTGCTGCAGGGGGGGAGGGGGGCGGCGAGGGAAGGACCCTGAGAATAACACACACACACAGAGACACACACACGGACACACACACAGTGATTGACACTGACTGACACACTCAATGACACACTGACTGACACACACACACTGATATACACATGCAGACTGACACACACACAAACACACGCACACACACTGACTGACACACACTGACTGACACACACACACACTGACTGACACACACACACACACACTGACTGACTGACACACACAAGGAATTCAGTTGCTATAAATATAGAAGTGCAAATAGCTAAAACACGCGTTCTATGTCAAGCTTCTGCGTTTTGGCACTGAAATTGTGTTTTGATTAGTTTAAAACAGCACCATCACAAATACAATTTCTGTGACAAAACAGTGACAAAAGACAAAGAAGTTTCACTTAAAATGCGCGTGATTAGCACACACACAACTTTTGTTTTGTTGTTATACTTTTGTTTTTCTTTTTGGGGGGTTTTGAGTTGCTATATTATTGTTCATATGTATGCATTTTTTGCACTTTATTTCACTGACATTTGAGAGTCAATTTTCAAAAATATAGGAGCATCTTCTTATTTTTTCACACGTCTTAGAAATAAGACGGCACTTAACATCTCGTTACAGAGCTTTGAAGATCCCCATTAGCACTTAATGAGAGGTTAACATCTCGTTAAGTATTTAATGAACTTCTGAGGATCTACCCCAGAGTTGCTCCACACTGGAACTGTTATTTATAACCTTCTGTGACAGAAACCAGGGAGTTGTAATACATGTGATATATAGGGCTCCCAGGATACTAGACAACCTCTACCCTGTTTAGACTGGAAAGTGCTGCCACATAATGGATGTGCTCCATCCCACAGTTTCACAGATGCTGGAGCTGACTCAGAGGGATGACGAGTCCAGACCAGAGATTGACTGCTGCCTGGTCTCTGTCACCTGCTAAGTGGAAAGCAAGTATTTAAAGCTGGTTTCCTGTTTCCTGGCTCTCTCTCCATGAGTCTGGAGGCTGGACTGCTACCAGCAAACAGAAAGGGGAGAACCTTTCCCCCTGAAATGGTAAATTGTTATTATCCTATGTTTATCTTTGAATATGTACCATATTTTGTTGGAAGCGGGCAAGCTGCCCAACCCTAATCAGGGAAAACCTTCTGCTTAGTTATCATTCATCGCTTAGTTATTGCAATGTGTTGCAGTCCCAGTGTCTGGGACTAAATAAAACAGACAGAAGCCTGGTAAAGGGCTATTGTGGAATGTCTCATCTATCTACTCACTCTAAAAGGCTGTGTTCTAGTGTGTCTGGACAGACCGTGGAGCCCCCTACCTGATGAAGCCGTTTATCACACTACGTAACAACAACTCTCCTTAGGATGAAAAATTGCAATGATTTGTATTGTTTGTGTATGTACTATATGTATTTTGGAATCATGTAAGTGGAAGTGGGGCTTATAGAAAACTATAAGCATCCTTGTTTTATTACAAGCTTAGTCTAAGCTGATTTAGAATTCTCAACCCTACTGTCCATAAATGTCACTACTTCTATTTGGTATACAGTATAATCAATAACATGTTAAGACTGCTATCATGCTTATGTTTGAACCTAATTACAAAAGCAATGTGAGTTCTAAACAGCATACCTCTTACTTCTTGTCAATCAAGATACACTACAGAGGAAAATTCAAAAGAAGAGTGCCTCATATTGCTAAACCCTAAAATAGCCACAGAACATGCAGTGACTGAAATGACAAAAATCTTTCCAAGAGAATATCAAGAACTATCTGAAAACTTGAAATGTCAAAGTAGTGGGAACATGCTAATAGGGCTAAAAAAAACCTGGCAAGAATGACACAACATGTTGTTGAACATATTGCAAAATATGAAATTAATAATACATCATAGTTCAGAAGAGAGCTCTAGAAAATTGATCAGTTCAAAATCAGTCTAAATACTAGTTAACATAACTTAAAATTGTATCTAAAGGCAGTTTAAAGTTTTGGCATATTGGGTCTTGGAGAAGTATAGAGTTGTTATAGGTTGTGTGACAGTGAGGGGGTACCCAGGCCAATTAATAAAGGTATTATGCCCGGCTGGGTGCCCCTGATCCATATTGAAGGATTATATAGTGCTAGCTCTGCACCCCAATAGAGGCTGCAACACTGTAAATGTATTACCAATGTATGTGTGTGTCCCACAATATCAATATCATGAGTTAAAATGTATGTGTTGTATCCAGGTTTCCCTGTAACCGCGCAAAGTAAAAAAGGTTTTAAAACGAAGCAGCTTGCAGCATAGCGCATAGCGTATAGCTAACTTTGGCTAGGAACTTGGTAGAGCTCTGAATTTTGCTGTAAGCGCTGCTGGGGTAAAACCAGAAAAAAGGTTATGCCGCAATTTTTATTAAGTTTTATAAAAATTGATGAATGAAAGTCCCCCTCTTTTAATTGTACTAACATTATAGGCGGGCGGGGGTTTTCATTCAGGCAGCCGGAACAGTGGAAACACTCAATTATAAATACCATACTTTAACGGTGCATAGTAGGGAATTCCTGTGAGTGAGTCATACATAATTTAGCCCCGGACTTGTAAGACATCCTGCTGACATAGTCCCAGGATGTCTGGAAAAGTCCGGAGTTAAAAAGGTTCCGACAGTTAAAGGTGTTAAGCTGGGCGGAGGAAAAATAAGTATTGGCATCCTAGAAGATGTCCAGAGGTCTGGGTGGAGTAGACTACCTGGTGCCGGGGAAGGGGGCTTGGTTTGGTATGCTAAGCGGCGAAGGTGCGAAGTTTGCGCATGCCCTTGGCATACTATGAAGCCCCTGCCCGGTGCTGGGCATTACTGGATAGGTGGGTTGTTTAGTTCCCACGCAGAGATTGGCTACAGAGCATAGAGATAGGGGTTTTTAGTGTTTAAAAATCCCTCCAGCCGATCGGGAAATTAGATTCATCATGCAGTGAGAGATTCATTGTGCGGGTCAAAAATTATAACATCGTAACCAAGATTTGTATCCGGCTGAAGAGTTCATAAGAACTAACGATTTCCAAACCAATTCTATGGGGGTAGGAAGAAGCAAGCAGTACCGGCGGAGAAATCGGGGTTGCGAGCGGCGCCCCTAGGCAAAGACTGTTTTTGCGGCTTTGTGGTTGCACAACTCCTGCCCCTGGGAAAGTGTGCGTAAAGACTCTAATTCTAAAGATTTCGTTCTGCAAGTAGAGAATTTTGTTTTGCCCAAGCCCACTAAGTGTATTTTCGTAATATTTTGTAAATCAAGCTGTGTATGTTCATTGTGTAAATAAATGACAATTTATTTTATCTCTTGCTTTGCTCAATCAAAGGATCCGGGTATTTTCATGTTAAAAGTTCTGGTCTCCCGTTATTGACAAGCTGCTTCTTTAAAAATATAAAATTGCAGGGGTCTATGTATCAATGTACAGAAAAGTGTGATTTGACCCACTGTTCTGTTTTATCAGAGCAGAGTTGCATCAGATTTTGTTTTTAGCAAATAACAGGTAAAAAGAGATGCTGAATGTGATACATCACATATGTGCACCATTTAACTCTCCAACTCCTCCAATTGACACTGCCCAAATATAAAGCTCGGGCAGGTGGGACAAAACTGGATCAAAAGGCTTTTATACATAGGGGCAGGATGAGAATACCCATTTTTGCACTGAAATTGCCTTGATACATACAGTAGGCCCTTATTCTGTATGGTGTGATAAGCGCAGATGAAGTGCAATCGCATGAAAAGCCCCTTTGGTTTAATGGTGCTTTTCCTACGATCGGACGCAATCTGCGCTTATGACACCTTACAGAATAAGGGCCATAGGGCCCTATTCACTAAACATCGATAAGTTCAGTGCATTGCCGAGCGGGTTTGCATTTTATAGTTCGGTAAACAAATGCAAAATCGCACTACTTTGTGTGTGTTTTTCCCCCCAATTCTTATCACACTACTTGTGTTTGCTTAAACTGCAACCTGGAAGAGTTGCACGGAGAGAGCTGCATCTCCCTGCACAGCTCTTACTGACGATCGTGCAGTTTTCATGTACATTTTAATAACAGATAATAATAATATTGAAGCAGGGGGTCTCCTGAGCTGAACTACATTCATTTCAGCCTCAGGGACCCCTGCTTCCTGAGATACAGGCCCCGGTATACAGTGCCGTCTTAACGCATGGCACGCTGGGCAGTTGCCCAGGGGCCCCACAAGCATACGGGCCCCATGCTAATCTATGCACAGGAAAGAGTGAAAAATAGGCAGCGCACTGCCAACAAACCAGGAGGAGGCTCAGGGGTTAAAAATAAATTTTTTATTTATTCCATGACAGGATCAGACAAAAAAAACCCAGACATGTCCAGCAGCACCACACCTACGCGTTTCGGGCTGTATGCCCTTTATCAAGGTGTATGCTGCTGCTCAACAAACCCAGTACCTAAGTACTGGTCCCGTTCGCGCCAGTGAGTGACGTCACGGAACTTCAACCAATCCGCTACTTGCTCCTTCGTGTGGAGCCTCTCATAGGATGAAGTGTGTGCATCATACTGGAATAACTTTATTTACACTGAACCAACGTTCCCCCAGCCTCTAGGAGTGAACAGCCATTAAGCAGAAAGCTTTATTGGCCATTCCAAAGAGAAAACTTTATTGATGCGCACATTCCCATCTCTGTATATGAAGTATCATGATGTCAGTCCCCCGGCAGATACTGACAGGGACATTTAACAAAAAGCTTAAAAACATGAATGTGAACACAGTCCCTAGAGATATGTGAACAATAACGTATTAAAAAAAGAAAAGAAAAACATATTTAATAAAGACATATAAGAAAAAGCTATAGTAATAAACCTATCGGGTTACTATGTACTTTATGTATCCTATACAGACCATATACAGGTCTTAAGATATTGTGATTGTATAGATAAATTAAACATCAGTAACCCACTTCAGATTAAATCTAAAATCCAACAGAAAAAATCTATCCAATCTTAAATCAATGTATACATAGAATAGATCCAAAGGATGCCTTATATTATAAATTGCATCTTTGCTGGAAAAAATGTACACATTGCAAATAAATTCTGAAGGATATCTGTCACAGCTATGTATCCTACACACATAATTGATATTATTTTTTGTATATATATATAAGACATACCTAACCGTTCAAAGGTCTGGTAAAGCAAGAGACAACATTCAATTGTAGAAAACTTCACAAAGTGTATTGGTGAAAATAGTGGTACATCAAGAAACCCAACGTTTCGGTCCTGCAAAATGGGACCTTAATCAGGGGTGTACGTATTGAATTCTTCCAGTATGATGCACACACTTCATCCTATGAGAGGCTCCACAGGAAGGAGCAAGTAGCGGATTGGTTGAAGTTCCGTGACGTCACTCACTGGCGCAAACGGGACCAGTACTGAGGTACTGGGTTTGTTGAGCAGCAGCATACACCTTGATAAAGGGCATACAGCCCGAAACGCGTAGGTGTGGTGCTGCTGGACATGTCTGGGTTTTTTTTGTCTGATCCTGTCATGGAATAAAGATTTTTTTATTTTTAACCCCTGAGCCTCCTCCTGGTTTGTTGGCAGTGCGCTGCCTATTTTTCACCCTTTCCTAACCAATCGCATTGGTGGATCGCACGCTGTTTATAAGGATACACCGCAAGAGGACCGCACTGAAGACATTACTACTAACTGTGAGTTATACTGTGGACTTATTGTTCATTAAAGCAGCGTTTGGGACATTGTTGTGCTATACATGTGTGCCTGTGAGCACTAGGCACTTTTCCTGTTCCCTGCAAGGGATGCTGCTTCATTAATATATACAGTGCCAAGGTCCAGGTGGTTTGCATATTCCCCACGGAGGATTCCCTTGGGTTTTGGAAGCGCCAGCCATCAATACATATAATCTATGCACAGACCAGAATTTAACACTAATTGTCCGATCACCCGCCACAACATTCAAATCTCCCGCTAACTCGGTAGAAGGAGAAAAATTACGTGTTGTAGCAGAGAGTTGGCAGGGCCCAGTGCACTGCTTTGCCCTGGGGCCTATAATGCTGTTAATACAGCCCTGCCAGTATATCCTGTGCATTTAAATGTCTCAACCACAGCTCCACCCTCAACATATACAGTACAATAATGGTAAAAATTCCTATTATCCAGATATAGATAATAGCGCATTTGCCCATTAAAAATAAAACATTACCAGCATAAAGTCAATTAAAGTTGGACTTACCCTGCCAGGATGAAGGCCATCCTCGTCTTCCTCTGTGTCCTCTGTGGGCAGAAACATAACAATAAAAAACAAACTACTGGCCCCTAACCTTTTAATCACCTAACCACTATAGTAATTAAGGGGTTAACACCCTCCTCCTCTACCCACCCAGGAGGCCTAACCACCCTCACCAGGGAAACTACTCCCACATCCACTACCCATTGATTGTCACAGTGGTGAATCATGCCCCCAATATAGGCATGGATTTCCGCAATGGCAATGAATGGGCAAACTAAAAAAAAAGCACAAAATAAAAATGCATGACATTTAAATAAAAGCAAGCATTTGACAATAAATCCATTGATTGTGACTGTGGTAAACCATGCCCCAATATGGGCATGGATTGCCACAATGACATTGAATTGGCAACCTAAAAAAAACATAAAAATATAATACATTACAAATAACAACAAGCATTTGTCAAAAAATGCATTGCTTGTCACTGTGCTTATCTATACCCAGAAAGGGGCATAGATAAGCATATTGGCAGTCAATGGGCATCCTAAAAAAATACACAATTAAATAACATACAATCAATCAATGTTTTTTACTTTTGCTGTATTCACCCTGTCCTACTACAACACCATCTCGACCCATGACGCAATGCTCAACAGCCTGATGCGCAGAAGTCCATGATAATCTTTTGATTGAAGAGACGTCTCCAGTAAGTTATTTCCTTCTTCTCTTTTTTATAATCCAAAAAGGGCCAGATATGTTGACTTGAAGTTTTCTTGGGGTCAAATGAAATGTCAAATACAATGAAGACGAAACTACATTCGTTCTAAACGAGTACATCTGTATTCTTTTTAAACAGACGTGTTTGAACAGAAAGCACGGCCGATAACACAATGCGCAAATGCAATACGTGTGACGTCATGTTAAGCCAGCGTGAAACGCACGCTAACACTCCTCCCACTCAATTAACATTCGGCTAACGCCCAGGGTACGCCTACAAACACTGAGCCGCACGCATCACACACTGCAGTTACCGTTACTATAACAAAACATGACAGCCAATAGGCTTTGAGGCGCGCACGTCGCTTGGGGGCGGGACTTACATCAGTAATCCTTTTTAAGGACGCCTTGGCCCATGACAAGGGTCCCACGTCATACGTGGTGGACCCGGTTTTCAATGTTGTAGATGTTGCATGATAACAAAACAGGTATGTGTTAGAGTAATGGAAAAATGTTGCTAATATGTTTAAAGGGATAGGAAAGTACGTATATTTATTCCGTCAGCAATGTGTACTACTCTTTCAGGTTCTACTATATTGTATTAGGAAACAATTTGTTTGTGATCGCTACATGTTATGCAGTCTGCAATGTTACGCTGTATCCACGCATTGAAAGTGAAAATGGTGGTTACAAAAAAAAAAAATTTTTTAACGCAGAGTCAACGTATAACGATTGTTATATTTACCATTCTTCTAGAATTAACTCTTCGCCTGGCTGCAACTGGTCGCTCCAGAAATGCAAGGCATTTTCATCCACGCTTAACCCAACCGCTGAATCCAGTATGGCACATATCTCCTCCAGGATGCGCTCATAGGAATCGCCACTGCTTTCTTCAAATAATTGGTCGGGAGGTAGGTTCATTTCTTCGGGTTCCCATTCCAATGCATTTTCAGCTGAAAGGCTTGGTACATAATCATAGTACTTTTGTTCTTGTACAATGTGGGTTTCAGGAATGGAGGCTGCAGATATTGCAGCACGTATCGATTCAAACGGATCAGTAGTAGCGGATACATTGCTATTGCCATTAGGAATAAATATGCCTTTCACGACAATATAAGGGCCGTCTTTCAGGAGAAATTGTTTTTCCGGGGCAATCCTCCAGAAACCATAGGTGTGTTGTAGCTTATCCTGGTCACGTTCAAAAAAGTCATTACTTGATAAAGTGAATCTTATTGAGGAATTAAAATTCCGTGCATGCTTACGGTCTTGGTAATAAGGATATTTTGCTCGAATGAAATCATCGATTTGGCGTGTGCTTGCTTTCTGTCCGCGACTGTTCAAGATGGCTTCACAGATCATGTACTTATACCCTAAAAGGGGATTAATATTGTTAACGAATTCATCAGCCATGTCTGAGTAGCACAAAAGCTGTGTGCAGGTCTGTGTTATTTGCTCATCAAAATGAATGTGCTGAATGGCTAACAAACTCCTGTTTTTCCTTGTCAAGGTCAACAAAACTAACTACTTTGACTCCTTATTTCAAACGCCAATTGGATTTGTTTGTCTAATTGGGTTAACAGTTGTGGTTCGTGATATGGGACTGTGGGAGAAACATTTCTCCTTCTTTTATCTCGTTTGTGAAAAACATCCCTAGACTTTGAATGCGTTCACATAGTGTTTTTTTGAAAACTAACAAAGACCACTGTGTGAAAATATTTCTTAGCCAGGCATATCAGTAAAAACACACCTGCAAAAAGAAATGTTTTTTCCCCGCTTACATTTCTGTGTGTATGTGAAAGTCTGGTTAACTCCCTGTCTGCATGAGTTTAAATACGTGTGTATATATATATATATATAAATATATGGGGGGGACTAGGGTGGGCAGTGCCTGTCACTGATGAGTGTGGGGGGACTAGGGTTGGCAGTGCCTGTCACGAATTCAGTACAGTATGTACAGTAAAGTACTGTACAGAACTGGGTAAAGGGGCACAGGGAGGAGACTAACCCAGGCACAGAACTGGGTAAAGGGGCATCCTTGCCAACACACGTCAAGAAAAAGGCTCACACTTATAGCATTGTACAGGTACAGTACATTGGAGGTATATTTTATTATGTACAGTAGCATGACAAGCACTGAACACTGTGCTGTACTGTACTGTACACTGCTTAATAGGAATAATCCTACGACTCTGCAAAACTCTATAAAAATGGAAATGCAAAAAATACAGAAATTGCACATACAGTACTGTAGGCTGTCAAACATTACTGTAAAAAGGAACAGTACAGAATAGAGATTAACAAATGCAGTACAGTACTGTAACTACAGTACAGTCCTCGGTTATCCAACGGAGTCTGTTCAGGTGGGGGCGTTGGATGGTGGGGCCGTTGTGGAGTGGGTCCCGTGTTGATCGGTGGCGGTGAGTGTTGGATAACGCATTAAGGCGTCGAGGGACGTCCCTTGGGATTGTTTTGTGGAGTGTTGGATGTGCCATTCATTGTGAGGTGAGGCGTTGAATAGCGAGGGCTACCTGTACTGTACAGGATTTATTGTCCAAAGGATGAAGTTGATGGCACTTCATCATCATTGGACTCAACACATCTTATTCATTTTGATGATGGCGAATTGGATGAATCTCTTGCAGGACTTTGTGTTGCTGTTACTGTTGGATGTGAAGATTCTTCAAGGGTAGCGGTCGCAGTTGAAGGTTGTGATGGCACTTAACTAAAGAACGAAAGCAATGAAAGTTGCCTTGAGGATTGCCGTCTCCTTTCCCTTACAATTTCTTTATAGCATGCAATCGCGTTTTGAAGGCTTGCATTCACTTTAGAACTTCTTTCGAAATTTGGATAAATCCTCTCAAAAGCTGCCATCCCCTTTTCGATACAGTTGATAGCTTCCTCCAATCCCTTGGTTGTCATTTCTACAGGGACAGCAGGACTATTATCAGGATGTTTACTCCTCGCTGCAAAACATCCTTCTATGCTCATCAATCAGAAGAAGATATTCACCTGTTAGGGACTGATCATGGGATTCAAGCAATTCTTTTACATCCTCAGTCTCGACTTCCAAATCTAATTCCCTTGCCATTTCCAAAACATTTGTAGTGGCTTCCTCCATGTGATTCTCCAAATCTTCATAATCATTCATAAGTGTGGGAATTAGCTTCCTCCAAACACCTTTTAAGGTTGATTCTTTCACTTCCTCCCATGCATCTCTAATAGTTTTTATACCATCCAATATTGTGAAGCCTTTCTAAAATGCTTTTAATTTATTTTCTCTAGGCCCAGCTGCTGTGTCACTGTCTAAGACATCAATAGCCTTAGCAAAAGTTCTCCTTAGGTAATAGGATTTAAACACCGCAATTAAACTTTGGTTCATAGGCTGCAGCAATGAAGTTGTATTTGCAGGTAGAAACATAAATGTTATCTCCCTGTACAAACCAATTAGACCTTTAGGATGGCTTGGGGCATTGTCTGTGAGAAGTAAAATCTTAGGCTAAGGCCCCGCTGCCTCAGACCACGCGCCTGCACTGCAAACAAGCGGCGCGTGGAGAGGCACTTGACCGCTATCTGCGGTCTGTAGGGAGCGGGAGCGGGGGGACGTGGCCAAAACGGGTCGGGTGGGCGGGGCAATGACGTCGGGGGGCGGGGCCATCACACTGTGTGCCAGGGGTTCCCTCCCCCGCTTCCCCCCTCCCCGCTCCCCGCAGCCTCCCTGCTCCCCGAAGCCTCCCATCCTCCTTTCCTCATTGGCTCACAGCCACACCACGTGACGCGTCGCCGCTTGGGATTACAATTCTCTTGCATCCCCTGGCGGCTGACGCGTCACAGCGTGTAGTGAGCCGTGCAGGGAGGAGGGACTGGGACCTGCTCGGGAGGACACCATCACATGGTGAGTAGCGCGCACGCGGCCTCGCGCGCCGCCGAATGCAGCGGGACCAAAGCCTTAAAAGGAATGTTCTTGCTCCTGCAATAAGCCTCAACAGTAGGCTTGAAATAGTCTGTGAACCAATTTGAGAAAAGAATCCCAGTCACCCAAGCTTTTGACTTGGATTTATAATAAACAGGAAGGCTAGCTTTTGCATAATTCTTTAGGGCCCTAGGATTTTCTGACCGGTAAATCATCATAGGTTTTAACTTGCAATCGCCAGCTGCATTAGCGCCTAGCGAGAGAGTTATCCTGTTTTTGCAGGTTTGAAGCCAGGCATGGTCTTCTCCTCTTTAGCAATTAAAGTACGAGACGGCATCTTCTTCCAATATAGGCCTGTTTCATCCACGCTGAAAATCTGCTGCTTGGTGTATCCACCTTCTTCGATGACCTTAGCAAGCTCACGTGGATAACTTTGTGCAGCTTCTGTATCAGCACTGGCTGCTTCACCCTGCACACTGATGTTATGGAGCTGGCTTCTTGCCTTAAACCTATTAAACCAGCCTCTGCTAGCTTCAAATGTATTATCAGCAGCTACGTCACCTCTGTCAGCCTTCATATTATTGAAGAGACTTAGGGCCTTGGCCTGGATGATGGCTCTGCATAAAGGCACATTGTGACTGGTTTGATTTTCAATCCACACCACTAAAACTTTTTCCATGTCAGCAATAAGGTTATCACGTTTTCTTATTACTTTAGTGTTCACTGGTGTTGCACTTTTAATTTCCATCAACACTTTCTCCTTGCCGTGCACAATTGTACTAACAGTTTGACGAGGCAAATGTAGCTTTCTGCCGATTTCAGCATTACACATTCCTTGCTCACTTAATTTTATTATTTCTAACTTGGCATTTAAAGTAAGAGGCTTACGACTCCTTTTTTTAATACTGGAGGTACTATTGGATGCCATTGTACAGTACTGTACTGTATACAGTACAATTGTTCAGTTACTGTACTGTTATGAACACACAACAAATATTTTATTGTACTGTACCTACTGTATGTACTGTACTGTACTTTGCTGTACAGTATACACGTGCACCATTGTACAACAGAGAGATGACCTGGAAACAGCAATCTAGAGAGGCAGACTGCTTCTGACAAACTGACAGAATGTTGCTTCTGCTTCACTGCCAAATGTCTGTGACAAAACTGATGCGCACACTTCAATGGCAGGGAGAATACAGTACAATGCTGTACGCATGCGCGTGCGCACACCAATACAGTACTGACGCGAACGCTTCAATGGCAGGGAGAATACAATGCTGTACGCATGCACGCGTGTATACGCACGCAAAAAGGTTGCTTAGCGACAGCCGGGCGCCGAAAAGTGCCGTAACAACGGAACTAGCGCCGAATGTAACGGGACTAGGTGTACATTGTGAAGCGCCGTATTAGCGGAACGCCGGAAAGCGGAGTGCCGAAAAGCGGGGCCTTCCTGTACTTGTTATACTACCGCACTACTTGTTATACTACCGCGCTACTTGTTATACTACCGCACTACTTGTTATACTACCGCGCTACTTGTTATAGCTCGGTAAAAGCTGTATTAGTGCGATATTGCCCTGTTATCGAAGTTTTGTTAATAGCTACACATGCAATATCGCTCTAAAAGGACACTTATAGTGCATTAATGCACTTATCAACACTTAGTAAATAAACCCCACAGATTCCATAGTGTGCAGAGACTTCAAACCCTCCCATTTCTGCCTAAGACAAAGTATAAATCAGAATGCACATGAAGAAAAAAGCTGTGAGAATTCAGATTATTATTACAATATAATTTAGTATATAAAATGTATTATAGAGAAAATCCACTCTAAATGCCAGGGGGACATCGTTGGTTCTATTTTTATTTTATTGTATTTATTAAGGGTAACCCCCTGTGTGATCAGCTCCACACACTCGCACTGCCCCTGACAGGTTCCTCTCCAACCTGCTCTGGACATGTGACTGTAATGGACATGAGAGAAGCCAATAATAAAGGCTGGGGAAGAGGAGGGTCTAAGAGGGAGAGGAGACTTTAAAAAGGGAGGGCGACCATGTTGCTATCAGATCTGCGCAGACCTGAGTGCTATCAGCTTCGGTCGAGTATTGCAGAGTGTGCACGTGTCAGCAGGAGCAGAGTTACAGTCCCGACGTGATCGAGAGCTAAAGTGCCATTGTAAAGGACCCTCATAAAGCACAGTGGTACCTAAGCACCCTTTCCGAAATACAGGCCTGCACACAGTTAGTACACAACAAGCTCCCAGGGTGTGCTGGCACCATCACATGCCAACACACCCAGGACTGGGTGGCTAATGCATCACTGACACTGATTCTCACCCGCACAGCGTTATTGGGGATTGCGTTATATTGCATACTGTCTGTAGTGATACTCGACTGAGAATCACAGGTTACTCCAGTTAGTACTGCCTAAGTAAACCTGTTGTATCACTCATATACCGAGTCTGTGTATTCTTCCCACCGCCTGACCGTAGGCCACGTGTAGGCCAGTAAGACATCAATAGGGACTCAGGTCCCCACCTCAGCAATAGTAATAAGTCTGAGAGCTGAAAGTAGAGGGGTTACATAACCTAAATGTGAGCAACAAAAGTGAACTCTAATTTGAATAGACCTAACCCTTTGGCTATTGTACAAACCAGTGTGGGAGATAATCTTGCTGTTTTTTGACAAAACATGTGATAGCAGCTTATTATGGAAAATGAACTTTTAGACCAGTAGAAATGGAAAACTGAATCCTGCTACAATAAACATACTGCTATATGATTGATTCAAAGTTAAGTACTCAGCAGTCATGCAATCTAATACATCTTAACAGAGAATTTATCGGTTTATTGCAGAAATTTTTACTTGCAGTAACAAAACAAATGTTATGTCTTTATTCCTATTTTAAAAGTGCAATGAATTATGTAGCCATGATGCGCTAATTAGGTCAATGAATTAAAATAATCTTTCCGGATGTGTGAAGAAAGAAGTGTGGTTTTATAGGTATGCAAAAAGTCCATTCTACCTACCTCAAGTATGCAGTAAATATACCTGCTCAGTAAATATCCCTTCAGATAATTTCCCCATAATTAGACTTTTTGCATACAATTTGTCCTTTCTTGCCATAGGAAGATGATTCAGAGTTCTAAACGTCTGCAAGGCTTATCAACTGCATGCAATAGAATTCAGTCAGGCGGGTGTAGCATGTCTGGTGTTTACTGATACTGAATACACCCCATAGTGCAATGCAAATAATTTGAGACAATTATATAGCGGTGAACAAAATATTGCAAATGTAGCCAGACTAGGGTTGCCGGTGGCTTCTCTGAAAATACTGGACGCAATGTTGACAGGTGCGACGTGTTATAGAAAGTCAGTGGGCAGGTATGTTATTTATAAATGATCTGACCGTTGCGTCATTTAAAAAAAAAATCACTCCAAGTATGCACCAATTTGCACCATTTCATATTCTATTTTGTAAAAGAAAAAGCACACTGCAGAATTTTTTTTACGAAATAGAACATGAAATGGTGCACATTGGTGCATACTTTTCGTGAAATTCAGAAAGAATTACGTATTGGTCAGATCATTTATAAATAACATACAGTACCTACAGTCATATTGCCCATGGCGAGCAATACTGATCTTACTGCTCCTCTCCCACAAATTCCAAGGTTATTGCACCCCTCTTCATCCTCTCACCCTCCCCTCATCCTCTCACCCTCATCTCATCCTCTCACCCTCCCCTCACTTTCTCTCACCCTTCCCTTATCTCATCCTCTCTCACGCTCCCTCTTATTCTCTCCCTCCTTGCTGTCATTCTCACCCCACGGGATAGCCACAGAAAATACACACAAACACACGCACACACACCCCTACCTATCTCTGCTCCGTGCTGTTTCCTCCACTCCTTGGTCCCACCCCCAGACTCCTGACACCTTCTCCTGATTGGCTGCATTACCCAGAAGCAGCAAGTCCAGGATGGAGGAAACTGCCCAGCCCCTAGCAACATCCCTGCTTAAGTCAGTCAGGTCACTATGTCCAGAGAGGTAACCCCAGACACATACATGCCTCTATTGGCTCTAGTTTTTTACTGGACAGTGTTTAAATACGGGACAGTCTGGTTCAATACTGGATACCTGAAAACCCTAAGCTTTTTAGGAGCACAAATTTGGAAAAAGGGGTGGGAGGAAGGGTTGGGGGCTGTTGTGGCTCTCACTCAAACCCACCTCTCCCACCCATCTTTTAGCGGCTCTGTGTGTATGTGTGACACACTGAGAGACACACATATATACTGACAGACACACACATATTCACTGACAGACGCACTCACATATTCACACTGAAAGACTCAATCACACATATGCGCGAGCAGAAAATGTTGGCACCCAGGATTTATATATATATATATATATATTAAAAACAAAACACAAAATCACAGCGCCTATTGATAGGTGTAGGAAATGGGTGAATAATAGGATGAGGGAGAAGTATAGTAGCTGATAATGATAATATTACTCAACCTAGACAAACAAACAACATATACAGTATAACGACAAGGAAAGAGGAAGTGGATAAGGAATGGGAAACACTGGGGAAAACAGCCAAAAAGTGCAAACACTGGAAAAATATAAAATAAAACCTGAAAAGATAATAAAAAACAAAACCTCTGATGAAGTCGCCGGTACACTCGCGACGAAACGCGTAAGGGCGCTATCTACAAGCACCAGGTGTTTAGCTCATTGAGCAATTGCTGGACTGGAAGGGAACTGTGGTGCTGCAGAACAAAAGGAGTGTGAGCTGTTTTAGCCGGGGGGGCCGCTGGAGTGGACGCACATCACGACGGAGCCACCCGGCGGCACAGAAATAGATTTACACGCTGCAGCCAAGAGACTACAGTTCCTGACTAACAGCATGACCATTGGTGTTCTTGTTCGATGCACATGCCCTATCTCATTGCTGTGAGTTTTTTGATTTTAGCTCGTGATTAATAAACCTGTATTATTTTACACTATGGAGCCCGCGCTGTCCTCTTTTGTTATATATATATATATATATATATATATATATATATATATATATACATATATATATATATATATATATATATATATATGTATGTATGTATGTATATGTATAGGTATGTGTATGTGTAGCCCCTGTTCCCCCGTACCTGGGACAAAACTACCAGTACTGCTATTACCTGTATGGCAACCAGGAGGCCTGAGCCTCTGCCACTGGGAGCCTGGAGTGATATCGGGTTTGTCTCGGTGCAGCGCCTCCATCTGCAAGGGATTCCAACGTAACAAGAATACACACAGGCAGGTATATAACAACAGCCTTTACTGAACACAGTATAGAGGTACCCTGTACCACACAGTATGATAGGCTCGACCCAGTACCACCAATGAGTGTCCCCAAAGTACATAGGGTGCTTGGCACCAATACCCTGATGTCCATTTCCCCCAATGTCAGGGCCCTCCCAGAAGTGTATTAGATAGGTTATCCCGTGAGGTGTTAGTGCACTTAGTTGGGTACCTCCGAGTACTCCAGAACTCGGTGCGGCCGACTTGCCAACAGGGATCCCCTGATCCAGCAACGTCATCCACGATGGCGTCCGCCATGGCGTTGAGTGAATTCTAGCGTGGATAATATCACCATACAGTGTCTGTTACCACGGACATGGTCTGGTCTCAGACCACAGGCCGCGATCACCACGCTGCGTCTTTACTGTGTCCCTGACACTAGGCAGTAAATGGGGAAGCGTCCCTATCTAATGGGGCCTTCCCTGCAGCAACCACAAGCTACTGTGAGTCGGGGCCTAGCTGGGGCCTAAGGGGGAAGATCTGGCCTACTCCAGGGAGGCACTGCTCCTCTGAAGTCCCTCTTTCGAGTGGCGTGGTCTCTCCAGCACACCAAATATATCTCTCGTGAGCAGGTGAATCCGGCCGCCCTATTGACTCTATCTGTGCATGTGGTAGGCCGCCCCTGAATTGACGTGCTCAGAGAAACAATTACCATCCAAAGTGAACAGAACACTGGGTGCTGTTAATAATTCAAATATGTGACAAAATAAAACAAGTGATGGAAGCCAATAAAGTGCTAATATAGTTAATAAGGTGATATACGTGACCCAGCATGCGTCATTTGACGCTCATTATCATGGCGACGCATACGTCACATAACCCCGCGGTGTCATTTGATGCAGTGTTGCCATGGTGACGTGTCCAGAAGACTACAGAACCCCGGTAAGTTGAGGTTGCAGAGGCCTCATATGGACCCCCGGCATTTAACTTAAATGACCCGGGGAAGAGCGCAGGGACGCTGCAACTGCTGCGCCCCCCCCAACAAAATCCTGGCCCCCCTGGGGGGTGCACCCCCCACTTTGCGCACCCCTGTACTGGGTATAGGGCTTGGATCCCTTCAGATATGGGCGATGATGAGTCCTCCCGGACTTCCTGGAACATAGGATAGTACACAGAGGAATATAGAATAAGGTTTTATATAGTAACTAGCTTTTGTGCCCGGCTTCGCCCGGGGAATGTAATATTTAATACATCTTCCCCCCCTCCCCCCTGCTGCTGGATGTAGTGCGGGTGAGATTTGTCTCTGTCTGTGTGTCTGTGTGTGTATCTGTGTGTATATGTGTGTGTTTCTGTCTGTATGTGTATGTGTGTCTCCCCCCGCTGCCAGAACATGTTCTTTGACCCCCCTCCCCCCCGCCCCTCGCTGCCGGTACATCATCCCCCCCCCCATTGGTACATCTCCCCTCGCTGCCGGAACATGCCTCCCCTGCCCCGCTTCTACCCCCGCTAGCTGGCACATCTCCCCTCCCCCCACTGGTATATCTCCCCCGCACATCTCACATCACACACACACAGCCCCGATCCAGGCAAGGACACGCCCCTCCATTAATAGCCACGCCCCCGCTCCTGCTCTAAAATTAGCCGAGGGAAACTTATAATGTCCATAATTTGGGAGGTGAGTGACATTGGAACCTCAAAATAGTTGCGTTGACCTACAAATCCACCGCAGAATGTCCAGTCCAAGTTTCGTTGTGCTACGTGGTGCCGTTTGTGAGATATCGATGCTTGGGACATACAAACAAACGGAAAACAGAATCCAACTTAGAATTATAGTATTGATATCAAAAGTATAGCAACGTGAACACTCACATATAAAAGTGTTAAAATCAACACAGGAGGTAGAAGGCTCCCGCACTGGTAAAGTTTTAGGGGCCTATGCTATAAGCCTCGATAAGCCACTTATCGAGAACTTATCGGCCAAAATGCCTACTGCTATTCAGTAAGCCTTGATAAGTGGGCAGTAAAGGCATGATTCGCCAATTTTTTCAGCCGTCAAAAAAAGATCGCTGGGTGAGCGGCGATAAGCCACTTATCGGCAGGTTCTGAAACTCATGCAATTCTAGTTGCCTCGATAAGTGTATCGAGGCTAATTGCGGCTCTAGAATGGCGAGTTTATCGTCCCTTAAAGTTATATCACATCCTTTTGAACTAATGTGACCTTGGTTTTAAGGATGTGACGTACCTCTCTTGCAGAAGACGTCACATCCTAAAAAAAAAAAGAAGTGGGCACATGATACAGCGTCCAATCGGAATGAAGCTGTACCATCTGACCCTAAAATGTGACATCACAGGTCCTATATAAGGCCTGTTCCGTCTCATTTTAGCTCAAGAAGACGACGAGACAACATTCATTATGGATTTACCATGGGGTTTTGGATTGACAGATGAAGATAGAAGATAGAATAAAAGAGGAAAATAATGACAGATGAAGATAGAAGAATTCTAAAGGTAAGTAAAATATTGAATGTATGTAAATATCTTTTTTCAGGTTTTTTGATTGTATTTATTTCTTTTTATGTTTGTGATTTCCCATTGACTGATGATATATTAATCTGTGCCCCTTTAGGGTATAGAAAAATACAGTGACTGCCAATGTATTTTTTGGTAAATGCTTGTTTTCTATTGATTGTTATTTTTTTGATTTCTTTTTATTATTTGGATTAAATTGTTTTGAATTTGGATGGCTTGTTTTAGTACATTTTAGGATTGGTTAGCGTTTTAAATGAATTATTTTTTTGTTGGCTATTAGTTTAAATACATTTTTGTTTTGTTGGCTACAGGTTTTATTTCTTTAATTGATTAGCTGGATAGATGTTTATTTGTATTCTTATGTTTTAGAATAACATAATTGGAATTCTTTTGCTGTTTTAGTGATAGATTAATGTAATTGATGTGTAGTTCTTTTATTGTTGAGGTATTTAGGTGCTTGTGTATTTCTTTGATTATTGTATATTTTTGGCCTTAATTATTTTTATTAGGTTGACCATTGAATGATGCAGTGGCTTATCATGCCCGTATTATATGGGTAAAATTCAATAACTGCACGTTAAATCCACAATGTTGACCTGTAGGCTGTGTCCCTGTCCCAGAGGCTCCTGGAACATGTAGTCCCTGTGTGGAGCCTTCCCCTCTTAGCTGCCTGCGCATGCGTGGCATCTCGCGCAAGCGCAATTGTGTTCAAGATGGCGGCGCCCTTTACCGGGAGCCGCCGGGAGCCGTTGGCGATGCGCTCGCCTCTCATGCAGCCGCGCGCTACCCGCAACACTCCCGGCACTTGCCGAGCGCCCCCCCCAGCCCTCCACAGCTACCGGAGGTAAGTGGAACCCCAGAGGGAGATCTGGCCACATTAATATAAATTCTAATACTAGTGTACGGGGTTTCTGGAGCAGAACCATGTTGATTTCAGGTCCGGGGACACTTCGTTATGGGGTGCCGGTATCTCCTTTGCATGTAAATTCCCCGAGTCACGTGACTGGGAAATTTACATGCATAGGAGATACCGGCACCTCATAACGGGGCCTGTATCTCGGGAAGCAGGCGGTCCCCGGATCTTAAATCAATGCTGTTCTGCTCCGGAGACCCCCTGCTCATCTACACTAGTATTAAAATGTATATTAAAATATTTCGATCGCTGGAGAGATATGCGCAGGGACAGGCGGCTCACTCTGTGCAGCTCTCTCTGCAGCTGAAAGAAATCACCGGGTGAGCCTTTTTGAGGCAGGCGATCATCCTGTTGCCGGCTACTCACCCTTTTTGGGAATTTTGCTACCACAGGTAATCGAGGCTTTCTGAATAACGTGATAGCAACGCTCAAAAAACAGGCGGCGTAAATGGCCCGGTGATGAAGGCTTATAGAATAGGCCCCTTAGGCTTGGTCCCCACTGGCTACTGCAGCGCTCGCTATGGCGGGCGCTGCGGGCACAAGAGCCGCCTTTCAGCTCTGTAAGGGGTGGCCACCGCGGCGCTGCACGGGCGAATTTTTCTTCCAGACCCGAAAATTGATATGGACACGTGCGACGGAGTGCTATGCCACGCCCCCAGCGGTTCAGCCAATGAGGGCGAACCTGCCGGGTGACATCATGGCTGCACCCCAGTTACACCCCCGTCATGCCCCCACCTGTCTTTCCCCCTGCAGCTCACTGCAGACCAGGGAATTCGGCTGCATGCGCCGCCAGCCTTGCAGGCGCGCTTGCAGCGCAGGCAGCGGGGCCGTAGCCTTAGTGTGAAAGACATCGTTATGTGAAACAGGTATGGGTCTTATCAATGGAAAGACAAATATTACTAAGACATTCTTGTCATATCATAACAATTTGCTTTTGTTTCTACCAACTTCCTTTGTTGTAGACTAGGGTTTGGTAATTATTTACAAAAAACTCCCTGCTGCAAAACCTGTTACAAATGCACTAGATTTATCAAAGATATAACTTAAACTGCTTTAAATGGGATTTATTTTCGTTAATACATCTTGTGTGGGTTTGTTTGCCCTGCTTTTGCCCCTATTTTGCAGCCATGAGACTTTAGGAAATAGACCGTCCACTTAATTTCTTCAGAGTTAGTTTAGTTAATCACTTACTATAGGAAAATAGAAGTCTTGCAATATGTCATATTATATTTCAGACCGTACAGGAAGTGATTATTTCGTTTTCACTTTGCAAAATGGCAGATTCAGAAAACAAGCAAGAAACTTATTTCATAAACAATTATTTAAATACCGCAAAAAAGAAAACCCTGCTCAATAAGTCATCGCACTGGTATCGTCGCTTTTAAATACATGCATAATACTGTGGTAATAAGCTTGCTCTAAAAATGTAATGCACTGGGAAAGAAGAAAGCTGCATAATTATGTGCATATGTACCTGTTATCAGAGAACTGATACTTACAGGGGATGTTACATCTACAGGTTCGTGTTCTACAATTTACATTGTGATTTCATGCTGTGATCGGGCTGAAGAAATAAACTACTTACTTAATTTCATGGGAGCCCTGTGTCGAGCCTCTCATTATCTCGTTAGCGGCATCTATGAAAAACAGTTTGTACTTTAAAAGTTGTCCCTCAGAGTCATTGTTTTGTATGCAGAACATTTATTGATCTAGTGTTGTCCATACATAATACAAATGTTGAACCATTTTTAATCAGCGGAGGACAACATGTACTGACCTGAAATTCCTCAACCTGTGCCATCAGCGTAATAAATTCCTTTTTTTTAGTGCACGGGAATGTATTGCATATGTTAATGGTACTAACAAATAATGTTTCTGTGAGCCCTAAGAAATCATTCACCAAGTTGAACATGGCGTATACTCTAAGAGGCCTATTTACAGTATGTTGTTAGCACATAATAAAGTTGTTATGTATCAAACAAAAAATTATTTGGCATTGCACAAATGTTTTATACAAAGGGTTAACAACAATGTATTATTTTCACAGTATGGCTATTGCAAATAATATTACACAAATTAAGTAATATTCCCGTAAGAACAGGGCATTGAATGACCATAAGTGCCCAGGGTAGAAAAGATGCCATTTAACAACCAAGGCATTCATGGTCAGGTAATGCCCTGTTCTGAGGGGATTCAAACTATTATACGCTGCATGTTTGTATTTTTCATTATTATAGTATACAAACGTTGCCAACAGGCCACCCCTAATCCCCCACTGATCACCCTCCCACTCTCCCATAGGATCACCCTTCCTCCCCCTTCCTTCCACCCCAGAAGATGATCACTCCCCCGCTCCTCTATAATGCCTGGAATCTCCATCCATTTAGTCTAGTCCTTTATTTTTTACTAATACTAGTTCTAAATTTAAAAAATACACATAAATCTGTTTTATTTAAATTGTAGTATTTACGTATTTTAAGTGACAGAATGTGTCATACAGGAATTCATTTCATACAATAAACTGTACATCATATATATGAAGCCTGCATATATACGACGCACATTTTAAGGTCTGAACTGATTTTTTACCGGAACATTTTTAATGCACAATAAAATAAAATATTATTTCAGTACATAGGCCCATCTGGCATTGAATGTATGATGCCAGAATAATAAGATCATTTATGCATTATGACCAAAAATGTAACATTTAACTTATACCACACGGTTTATCGCCAAGACTAATTTTTGGGGATGATTTGGATTATGAAAACAAACTTTGCATATTTTGTATGTTATTGTCCTTCTACTGTTTTATGCCTTGTAAACACAGACCGAGGGACCCAAGGGCCATGTTTTCCCAGGCTAATGTCAGACCCTTTGTTGGAGTACGTTGGTAGCTGGCAAGGTAAAATAACCCACAGGCTACAATTAGGAACTGCAATCTACATTTGATTAACATATTCATCAAAACAACTTAGTCATGTGATCAGGCTGTCTAGAGGCGATATGTCCTCTTTTAATCTTAACTAATGCCATTTGAGAGGGAAGAAAAAAGCATTACTCTGGGCAAAATGCTTTTACATTACTAGTTCAGCAATATACTGTATTTATAAAAGACACTGCTGATAGGGCAGCCAAAAGAAACCTTGGGGCCCAGTACAAATTAAAGGAGCAGAGCCCCCCATTCATTAATTCCCCACTCTTCCCACCCCGTTAATGCCCACATCTCACCCCCCAATTATCCCCACATCTCACCTCCCCCCCCCTTTCTGTTAATCCCCACACTCCATGGCATACTTTGGTTCTGAGAGCGAGCTATCGTGAGCAGCATGCTGCCTTGACAGGCACCTCCAAAGACGCCTTCAAACAGGCCCCCTCTGCAACTCCTTTCAAATAGCCCCCCACTTTGGATCAGGCCACATGTCAGGTTTGCCGGCAGGGAGCCCAGGACACTTTACTCACCGGGCCCAAGCCAGGAGTCCCAGCTGTCCATGTCGGTGGCCCTGCTGATCGTTATTTGAATCTTTCATAGATCATACACTGCTAGAATCTGCTTGGACACAATATATGGTTTGCATAGTGCTGGAAGGACCTGCAGTTGAGTGTAGTTTGATAGACCATATGGTTAATGAGCCAACATATTGACTTTTGTTGGAAAAAATGTGTTATTATAATGCATGTGCTTTATGTTTGGAGGTCTCTCCTTATATGTATACTATGTTCTTAAAAATCAGGACTTATTTTTCGGCATATCTTGCAGAAAAAATCACAAAAATGTCATGAAAATGTGAGCAATTATAGGTCTGTCACAGTTGATTATTACAGTTGAGATTTAAATGTAATCCTCCCTCATCCATGCTAAAGAAACCCACTTTTTTAAGTCTAATCCACGCGACCCTTCTCTGTCTTTGACTCTCTTCTCAGACCACCATCAATTACCTGTTTTTCTTCCTCCATTTCACCTCGGGACTTTGCTGACTCTTTCAAGGCAAAGGTGGATTCCATACGTCAAGACATCCCTGTGTATCCTCATTGCATTCTACACCTCTTCCTAAATCTCCTCCTGTCTTCCTCAACTCTTTTTCCGCTGTCACAGGGGATGTTGTGTTGCTACTGATCTCCTCTTCCCCCTCTACCACTTGCCTTCTTGACCCCATTCCTTCCCATCTCCTCAAACCTCTTGCTGCTACTCTAATCTCTACGCTCACACATATTTTCAACTCCTCCCTCTACTCTGGTACTTTCCTTCCTCCTTCAAACACGCAACAGTTATACCTTTACTCAAAAACAGCAAGCTTGACTGTGTCATATTGTATCCCTGTTTTCCCATATTTTTCCATGAGACAAACCCTTCACAGTCTCGCTTTTACTACATCTAGGGCTAGCTGTTGTTCTTGTTTCCATGCCTTGGCTATTTAACGCCTGGTGGCCGAGTATATATGTGTCAATAATTTATTTTTGTTTTTTTTCCATGTTTTCAATTGGTCTGCATAGCAAAGCCGACCAAGGGTCCAAGGGGAAGGCAAACCCGAGAACCGCCTGAGCCATATCATGGGTGGCTTTCCATAGCATCGTAACCTTTGGACAAGACAACCACACATGCACAAACAAACCCTGCTGGCCACACCCTCTTGAACAGAGAGATTACACGTTATTTTAAAAAATTGGATATCCTTACTGGGTTATAGTACCATTGTGGTGCATTTTGTATGCGTTTTCTATGATTATAACACATGTGGAGCTCTTTGCAATCCCTTCAAATATGTTTCTAAAAGTTTGGGAACCATGGAGAAACTATATAGAAGATAGATATTTCACCATAGGAACTCTCCAAATTTGAGGAGCAACAAAGTAAGGTATAAATACTGTAGATAAGTAATCAAAGTGATGTGAGGATTGAAATTGACTACAATAACAAAATAGACCTGGAAAAATATCTTTATTCCACCAAGAGATAAGAGTCACTGTGTATTACATAAGCTTCAAAATGTGGAAAATTTTATAAATGCAATGAAGTTTTTTCTTTTCTCCCTTTTTTCTGTCTTAAATCATTTGATAGTGTATAGTGTGGTTTTTTTTTGTATTGTACTAAAGTGATGTTATTCATGTCTACACTAATATAAAGGTATCATACAGTACATATGTTTGTAAATTATGAGTAACATTCTACCCTTTTATTTTCTGTACCCCCCACCACCTTTTTCGTAGAAAATTCAAATAAAGAACAAGTTAAAAAAATTAAAAAAACAGCAAGCTTGACCCTACTTGTTTCTTTAACTAATGCCATTTGTTCCTCCTGCCTTTTGCCTCTAAACTTCCTGAAAGTCTTGTATTCTCTCGCTTGCTCCATTTTATCACCTCCTATTCTCTCCTAGATCCTATAAAACATGATTTCTGCAATGCTCATTCCACCGAAACAGTCCACACTAAAATAACTAATGACCACCATGCTGCCAAAAACAAAAGTCCTTACGCTATGCTCATATTGCTCTGTCTCTTTGCAGCCTACATTTGACTCCTCCCTCACATTCTCCTCTCTGCAGGTTTTTTTTATAAGGTTCATCAACCCTATACCTAAACAGTGCAGCCAATCTCTCCGTGGGAATAATTTTTCCCACCTATCCTGGAGTTGCCAATACTTCACAAACCTGCCAGAGGGGGCTTCTCATTCTGCTAAGGGCATGCGCAAACATAGCACCTTTCCTTCTCATCAAATGAGACCCAGCCCCTCTACCTGGCAACAGTAAGTCTGGGCGGCCACCATTTGCCAAACTGCCACAATTTACACTAGGATGGGGATACTTGAGGGACCCCCCCCCAACTTAACACCTTAGGGACACTGATCCCTTTCAACTCCGGACTTTTACAGACATTGTGGCATCAAGCCAGTGGGATGCCTTAGAAGTCCGGAGCTGCACATCCTCAGTTCATTTATGGTGAGTCACTACACACATACTAAGTGGGGGCTACAATAAATGAGTATTTGCCTGTCTCTGGTGTCCTGAATGAAAGCCCAAATGTGCCTATTATGTTTAATACACTATTTGAGGGGGACTTTCATTCATCAAGATTTATAAAAAGTTATAAAAATGATGCTCTTGTCGTTTTACATGTTCCTATCTGAACTATGCGCACAGCAAGTTTCAGAGCCCTAGGATCTTTCAAACAAAAGATAGCAAACAGCCGCTTTTATTCCTCAAGCGGTGAACTTAAAAATATTTTTACTCTCGTCACCTTATACCTAGGGGGAGATACTCTGAACCCCTACACTGGGTTCTGGGGGTTTGGGCATATACCCGGGGACCCTGGAATGTGATTTCCCCCTTACTGTTCTGGTCTGTCCTGAAGCAGGGAGATCTGGCAATGAGCTGCAAACTGCATCCTAGGGAGGATTTTGTCCAGTGGTCTGTGTCTTCATGTCCCCAGGAATCTGGTAGGATTCCTGAGTACATGTTTTGGGGTAACCAGCAAGCCCCCTTATACCCAAACACACCCTGACAACACTTTACCGTAAAATCATCCCTGAAACTCATACCCTGTGAATCTCCTCTGGTTGACACTCCTGGAACAGTAATACACACCCATACATCTTTAATGAAATACAGTGCACATGCCATAACTGGGTTGCAGAGCTGACACTTCAACTCCCCAATTTGGCTCAGGGGCACCCAGCCGGGCATAATACCTTTATTATTGGCCTGGGTACCCCCCTCACCGTCACAATGTACTTTAATTTTTACAGGTTTTTTGATCGGATTTTTCTTTCTTATGTTTTTCATTGCCCATTGACTGCTAATGTATTAATCTGTGCCTGGTTATGGTACAGATGAATACAGTGGGAGCCAATGCATTTTTTGGCAAATGCATTTCTTCTATTGACTGTTTTATTTTCTATGTCTTTTTATTGTTTAGATTTAATTGATTTGAATTGTGATGGCTTGTTTTTTTTCTTTTTACAGATTGGTTAGCGATTTTATTTAATGATGTATTTTGGTGGCTACTGGTTTTAATTAATGTGTAGCCTAGTGGTTGTATGAATTAATTGTTGTGTTGGTTACTGCTTTTATGTATTAAATGTATTTTTTGGCTAGTGGTATGATTTATGTAATTGATTGCATAGTGGTTTTAATTATTTTATTGGATGCCTAGTGGTTTTATTTCTTTAATTGATTGGCTAGTGCCTTTTTTTATTTTATTTATAAAACGTTTTACCAGGAAGTAATACATTGAGAGTTACCTCTCGTTTTCAAGTATGTCCTGGGAATAGTTAATATGACAAATAATACATGGTTACAAATACAGTTACATAAATGAACACGGTATACATTATATACAAGACATAGCATGCACAGTTAGAGATAATATATACATATATATTATAGGCAAATGTAACCGTTACAGACCAGATTAAAATGTGAGACAGCCTTAGTTTTGAAAGAACTTAACCTGGTGGTGGATGTGAGAGTCTCCGGTAGTTTGTTCCAGTTTTGGGGCACATGGTAAGAGAAAGAGGAGTGGCCGGATACTTTGAATATGTGTGTGTGTGTGTGTTTGTGTGTGTGTGTCGATCCACTGCTGGATGAAGGCCTCCCCAATAATCTTCCCGGTACTGCAGTTCCAAGCCTCTCTTCTCCATGTTGCACCAACACATTTTCTGATTTCATCCTCCCATCTTATTTTTGATCGTCATCTTGGCTTTTAATCTCTCTTGGAATCCAGTAGAGTAGCATCTTTGTCCAACAATGGTTATTTCTTCTTGCGATATGTCTGGCCAACTGCCTTTTTCGTTTTTTCACCCTTGTGATGATATCACAGACTTTTGTTTGGTTTCAAAACCATTCATTATTTTTCCTGTCCCTTCGGGTAATACCAGCATACATCTATCGATACTTCTTTGAGTTGTTGTAGCTAGGGACAGTGCCAAAGTTAATTTAGGATCCCAGAAGAATATTAAGGGTCAAAGTATTAAAACGACATGCCACAGACGGCCTCAGTAACGCGGACTCTGGGTGCCGGCGATTCGGCTCTAACCACGGATCGGCATTAACAGTCCTCTCCAGCTTCAGTGAAGTGGCAGTTCCTGCAAAGACCAAAGGTATTGGCGTCACTTGTACAGGACACACTAGGATTCCCAATGGACCTAGCATTACTGGGATAATACAGAGGGGTATCCTGAACAGAAAAGGAGGGGGGAACAGGTCTAGGAACAGTTAAGCAACTAAGGTATATTCCTCCCTCTGAGTGTTAAGAGTGAGCATTAATGGAAGCACATAAAGCATCGATAACAATAAAGAAATAAAGAAACAGTACATTGTGTGCTGTGTGGTCCCCATTCCTGGTGACCTGAACAAAAGACTGTTGCCTGAGTCAAAGTAACCCATGAGGAGTAGCATATAAATGGTAACACACAGATGTAATGTCCCTAGAAGCCGGGGAGGGAAGGTTACAACTGTAATACAAAAATAATATTTGTTTGGGGCGCGATTTAGATATTTAAACACGTTTTAGTCTATTGAGTCTTAGGGATCCTAACATACATTTCTAAAAAAGTTTTAAATATTCTATAGATTAATATTTTTTTTTTTTAAAAGCTGAGTTTAATTTGATCCCCGTGGTTTTAGTATAATCAAACATCATTCTTATTACTAATTGTGTCTACTGTCTCTGTTTATTGTTACTAGCTCCCACTTAAAATAATTTTCTCCACTTGCCTATACCAGACGCCGATCTGGGCCATCTTGATCATAAAATATTCACCTTTAATACCATGATTCTTTTTATCAGCAGCAAAACGTGATTCATGATACAAATGCCTTATGTTTGCATTGGGCAAGAGTGCTGGTTATTTTTGGTCATTGGAACAATTGGAAGTTCTACTTTTTAGAAGTAAAAATACTGTCCAATGAATAAAGAAATGCTGGGTGTCACAATAATACACTTCATTTCATTCCTTTTCTATTTCTGAGGTATACTTCAATCTGTATCTTTCAGCTACACTGCAATATAAAGGTCAATGTACAGTATGGGTAAGCATGCATAATGAGCCCATGTTGTTTCCATGGATGGGTAGAGACATTAAGGTACAAAACAGAAGACAAGCCAAGTAAGATTGAGCATATTTTATTTATAGTATGATAAATTACTTGGAATGTGTAATGGAAAGCAAACTCCTCAGCAGTTTGACATTGCCTGTAGCAAGATGGCCATCAAATCTGGAAAATTGTCAGGGAAAGTGTAGAAAAATGTTAAGAATGAAGGTCCTGGGGCTGCTAGCTTAGGGGTGATATGGAGTCATAGATGGCCTCCCCTGACTTTCCTTTCTGGTGGCTTTGAGTCCTGGTCTTCTATGGGGTTTTCTGATGTTAGGATATCAGGTGGGTAAGGGACAATTCTGGGTTACCAGATGAAGGGGCAGATCTGGGGTTGTCAGGCAGAACAGACCTTAGTGTTCTATTTTTGGCTATCCAGCAGGTAGGTGAGCAGTGGGCAGAGATTGGTAAGGCAGATACTCTGTATGTAGCGCCCTTTCCCCCACCCCCTGGGAGATATGGCGGCCACCGTGTGTGTGGTGCGTCATCTGTGGCTCACAGGTGGCCTGAGTCTCCGCTTCTTGGAGCCTGGGGTATGTATGATCCGCCTGGTGACAGTGCCTCCACCTGTGCGGGATCCTACTATGTTGGATAACCCCATCACAGGACCCAATACAATAATACACACACTGATAAGAATAACAGTTTACTGTAAGCATAAAAGAAAGGGCAATACTACAACGTCCCCACCAACTATGCCTCGCAGGGCCGTAACCCCACAGTGTCCTCCAACACAAGGTCCCCACCTGATGGGATATCCCCCAAAGTACTGAGGTACCCCACCACCCTGGTGTGCACACGAAGCAACCCACCCAATGTGTGAGACAGCGCTGCCCACAACTAACGTGTGTAAAGTTGGTGCACTTGTTGATTCCTGCCGGGTACTCCCGACAATAGACAAAGGGGCCACCCGGTCCCACGCCGTCATTGTCAGTGACGAGTCCGCCTCCACGTTCGGTGGTGTCCGGCAGGAGTGTACCACCATAATAATGTATCTATTTCTCCCAGCATGGGAATCCGTGTGCCCTATTGGCTGCTATGGGCCATGTGTCATGCAGCCCCACTGGCTGCTGGGGGTTGTAGTCCCCGCGGAACCTATGGCCCTAATGGGCGCCTCGCGCGCCCGATACTGCACATGCGCGGCATCTTGCGCATGCACAATCGCACCCAAGATGGCGGGTGCCCTGCAAGGGGAGCCGCCAGTAGCTGCAATGCTCTGCAAGTTCCCCCGCCATAGTGGAGGCAAGTGGGGGACCAGTGGGGGACCGGTGGGGGGGGAAATCAGGGGATGATCCAGGCTATACTCTCCCCCTGGTGAAAACCCCAACGCCCCTGCTTGGGCACAGCGTAACACATATATAACCATAAACAACAAAAAAAGGTAGCGCTAATCTCAAACACCAGAAAATGGCCAGCAGCCTGTGATATAACTCTGACACCCAAGGTCAGATAATGGAATGGAAGAGAAGTTATATCTATGGCACTTGGCACCGAAATACACTAAATAAATGAAAAGGATATATACAACCAGATGGAGGGTAAAATCCACTTGGAGACTGAGGCACTACTTTTTTACCCCTGTGGAAGGAAGCGTAGACTTCCGAAACGCGTAAGGTGGTCCAAATTGTGCACTGCTGTCCTAATAGCGCATACCACACTCCTGTTGCCATCTCCACGGACACAGCATTTGCTTTGGTTCGTCCGCGGCTGTTGCCCATGCCGCCCCGAGGAGCAGGGCTCTGACGACATCACCTACTTGCATTTGCCGTCCCTGATTCTGCGCTGCTGTTGCGCATGTGGCGGCGTCCATTCTGTGAGACTTAGCCCGGTGCGGCTGCCCTGCGGAGGTCTGTGTTTTGGAAGGTTTGGAGTGTCTCTCCCGGAAGCTCACGCTGACTACCACGAGATGCCCTGGGCCTGACAGAAACCATCACGAGAGGGGATACTCTCTGAATTATCCACCGCTCTATACCTTCCAGTGTCTGGTAAGCGGATAGTCCAGCTATTGATGGAGTGCACATGGGACTTATTTTATATTGTGTGTTTTATATTTTCACTGATTATTTAGTTGTTGTATTAAATGTTTTTTATTAATCCCAGTCATCTGTTTGTCTCAGCATCTGTTTGTCTCAGCATTTTTTAGTTGTGTTTTATGTCACTGTGTGCTACTGTATTACACTATGTCATTTCTTTTATTTCTTTCACATGACTGATCGTCTGCACGAGGAGAACCCAAGTGGATTTTACCCTCCATCTGGTTGTATATATCTTTTTCATTTATTTAGTGTACTTCGGTGCCAAGCGCCATAGATATAACATATATAACCATAACCACACAACGAGTTACATACTAAAAATGTAGTATCATAAGTACAACTTAACACATGAATCGGCTTTACATCAAGTTATACATCTCAGTAAACATTACTATTACAGACTTGATTTTACTGTGAGACCACTACTGAATCTCTTTTGACACCCAGAGCTGCCTAGGTTGGAAATCACTAATATTAAAGATTTTCCAGTAACCCGTGTTTACAAAATTATGCTGATAGAAATAATAATGCATTAAATAAGTATGTATCTGAGATTTTCAGTACACATTTCCCCTGTCGGAAACAAGCTCAATTTGTCATGACAGATGCTACAGGGGTTTCTTTGACAGGGTAGGTTTATTAATATACACGAGTACTGCCAACCTGTCTCCATATCACCATCAAATCTTTGTCCTGCAAACTCCTATCCCATCACATCCTGTTCATTAAAGGTATGGACTGAAATATCACAATTTGATTGGTACTGTGACGGTGAAGGGTTACCCAGGCTCACTAATAAAGGTTTAGCCCACTGGGTTATCCCTGATCCGTGTGTTGAGGTCCAAGCGTGTCAGCTCTTGGACCTAGATGTCTGAAATGCATTGCTGTGACTGTGTGCAAATGATGCGACATGAAAGATTTTTCTGTGTTTTGCCTTTCTCGGGGTGCTGGGACCAGGAGATTTCTAGGCTGTAAGTTTCAGGGTCGGTTTGCTGGAGAAAGTCTTTAAAGAATGTGGCTGTGTATCGGGGTTCCAAATTACAGGATACCCCAAAAGATGTATCCGGGTATCAAGTGAGATTCTCGGATATATCAAAGCACATTGCTCCAGGCAAACTCCTACCCTGAAAATGTTCTTGCGACACCGCCAGGATTCCTGTGCAGCATGATCCAGACAAGGTAAATGGGGCATTAAGGGGTTAATGGGGCATTAATTGGGTGGTGTGTGTGTGTTCACTTTTACCTTTGCCGCAGTGGGCAGCCTCCGGCAATGCGTCATATTACGTCACATGACTGTGGAATGCCATGACGCCACGACACTGCCGGATGAGGGTTGCTGGTCTAGGTAAGCTTCCGATTTTCTTTTTACAGGGGGACCTCGGTGCCAGCGTATCACCTTGGGCCCTGCAAAGCCTAAGGCTGGCCCCCACCCCAATTTTTTTTTAAAACCATTACAAAGGAAGCTGCGTGGTCCTCAAAAGCTCCCAATTAAAAACCATATAGAAAGAATTGATTTTTTTATTGAATTTCAAGGGTGTGGGTAAGCCAGAAGTCCTTAGTGAAATGCCCTTCAGCTAAAACACAACACGTAAAGGTCTACAGTACTTGGGGAAAAAAATAAGTTTATAACGGTACTATGGTGTCTCACACAGATTTATTATGGTTTGAAATAGCTACAGTACCTTAAGGTGACCCTAAAACAATGAGATCAGACTGGTGTGCTAAGAAATTGCTGAAAAGGCCTTCATATGACAATATTATAGACAAAGTAGAAGGCAGCATGTCAAAAAATCTGTCACTTGGTATGAGAACTAGTTTATTGCCTCTAGGTAAGAAGGCTCTTGTTAGATTTGCTTTTAATAAGCACCCACATGAGCTCCTCTTATCCCTTCAATCTCTGCAATGCATTACTGGCCTATCCAGCTGTGCCGCAGTTAAGCACTACAGTACTTCTGATGCTAGGTTCTAGCAATGTCGGCAATTTAGGCCCATCCAACACAGAAACGGTTAAATCCCTAAAAGCACGCATCTTTTAGGCTACCATACATACAAAGGATGGGTGAAGTTCAGATATTAAGGATAATAATCAAAAAGGTTTAAAATGTGCAATGATGGCAGTCTATTAAAGAATTTGTTGATTTTAATGAATTCCAGGGATTTCTACAACATGAGGGACAGGATAAGGTTCGGCATTTATGCTGATTTTTTATTTTTTGGTTAGAAAATCACCAATATGGAATGCGTTTTCATATAGTCGGTGTTTTGGTAATTTTTTGTAATGAATTTCCTAATATTGTATGTGCCTATTTCCCATTTTTCTGTAAATTGTGAGGCTTTTGGGGTTATTCATTAAACTGCGATAGTGAAGATTGGGGTGCTATCCCATGGAAGTTCCCACTGAAGTCAATAGGAGTTTCTGTGCAATAGTGTCCTTACAGGCGCTATCACTGTTTAATGAATAACTTTCTATATGTAGAATATCGAGCAAGTTACGAGCATTATCTTCATATTGCACTTGGTGGCTCTTCTCCGTACTTTTTTTAGTTCCATATTGCCCAAAACTGTCCTCCATAGTCAAGGTCGTGTCTTACTAATGATTTATACACTTTTTAATGCACGATACGATATTTGCCTTTGCAGCTACTGTCTGATATTGGTCACTATTGCCAAGCCTTTTGCCTAGAAGCACTCCCAAATCCTTTTCAATCGAGGATTTACATAATTCTCCCCATTTTATTTGTAAGTGTTCCACATATTCTTCCAACCTCAAGATAATTAATTAACAAGTTAAGAAGCAGTGGCTACAGGTACTACAGTTGTTTTGAGGTGCTCCACCTATAACTTTAGTCCAATATGAAATGTTTCCTTTATGATAACTCTCTGCTGTATATCCTTCAATCAGTTTTCAATCCAGATGCAAATATTTATTACTGAGACCAATTTCATTTATTTTGTACACTAAACTCTTAACCATATAATAAGCCTTTGCAAAATCTAAGTAGACAAAATCAACTGCATTACTATGGTCTAAATTCCTACTTACCTCCTCAAATAAACTAATAAGTTTGGCAAAGTTGAATCTACTCTTTTGGATCACCTGAGAGAATTATGTCCTGTGCCAATTCCTTTGAATTGTCCTGAAATAGTAAAATCTTTGACTCAGACATCACTTTTCTTTCTATATGCCTGGAAAAGCTTTACTTTATCTTGGAATCTGAGATATTTTTTCATGACAGTTCTGGGCCTGTTTCTGGCCTTATCCTGTGGACATTCTCCCCTTGTACCGGAATATCTTGACTATCCATCTTTAACAGTTTTGGAAGTTCTGATGACACAAATGACGGTATCTCTTCATTTTTCACTGCTTCTGGTAAACCAATTAGTCTGATGTTTGTCCTTGAGTAGTTTTCCAAATCATCTACAGTACTTTAGCCATACGATTTGTATTTTGCTTTGTGAGCATTTCCAAGTGTGTTTCATATAGGTCTAATATTCTTTTTTATGCTTGACCGATTCTGTCTCCTTGCTGTTGGATTTGTAACTACAGCTCTGTAGTATCCCATTTTTATAGATTCCATAAGTGAGTGGATTCACTTCAATAGTATTTTTGCGATCTATTGGGCCAATTCACTGTTTACTCCGTCTTTCAGAGGAGTCCCATCCTTTTCTTTAAAAATATCGGGTTGGGAAGTGGATTATTTCCTTCGTTCACCTCTTCGAGACTTCCAGACTTCCAGACTTCGGGACTAATATTTCCATATCATATGTAGACCTGAATACATCAAGCTGCGTACTGAAAGAATGCCGTTTACTGCCCAAAAAATTGCGTTATTTTTATAGTGGAATACATTAACATTGCACCGCCAAAAATATCGCACTTTTTATCGGATCTGTTACAAATATCTGATCCGGTAAAAAAAAAATACTCATAAAACCGCAATTTAGGTTATTATCATTCTACACATCACATTCTGATATTTATCGGAACGGGATTGTGATGGTAGGGGGTAGCCAGTCTTCATAATAAAGATGAATCACGACTGGTTACCCCTGAAAACCGTCATTTCCCGGTAGCTTAGAAGCACCATAAGCCAGGGACACAATATTATAACTGTCGCTGTTTTTCAATAAATCTTGGATTTCAAGAGTGGGATTTTAAAGGGGAATATTTGGGTGGAAATGTGTTCAAAACATGTGTACAAGGTTGGGGGCAATGATACTGGTTATCCCCCCATTTTACCCGCAGACCGCATCTGGTCTGCAGGTACGCGTATGCATGCTGTCCCCATAATATCTTCCCTTTAAAATATAGTATTTTCCACCCACCATGCTTAGTTTAATAGTTGTATTCCTGAGACCAGGTTAGAGGTAAAAAGTTGTGTTTTAAAATGTGTATTCATGTCTATACAGACAGTCCTGGTACTCCGATAAGTAGCCAGGATGTCTGCATAGAGAGAAGGGATCAAAGAGGAGAAGGGAAGCCGAGAGGTGTCACAACGTGTGTGAGCAGAGAAGGGCGGAGTACCGGGTATAGCGACAAAAGCTCCCTGCGTGGGAGACTCTTTGTTCTCACAGACTTGGTGGAACCTACCCAGCGGGATGTATAGGGCTGGCAAGGGGATTCCGTTGCTGGAAGGCCCAATTCCCATTGGCCAGTTTGAATTTCCAGCTTGCCGGCATCCTGAGTCTCCTCGACACCTCCCTCCTCTGATGCGTACAGCCAGACGAGCCCCAGCTCTGATTAACTGGTACAGCTAACATCCGGGCCCTGATTGGTCGCCAGCCCCTTCTCCATGTTGAACATTGAACAGTGAGGTCTATGTAAGGGGACTTGCCAATCAGAGAGCCAGACGATTTTTAGACTTGGTCCGGTGAAGCGCTGGCGGGCTTTTTAAAAGTGCTTTGCTCGGAATAGCAAAGCACTCGGCACGGAGTTGCCGGAGAATCTTAGTCTAGCTAAGGACAAGTGCTCAGATTGCGGCCAAGTTCCACCTTTGTCTAGCTCGCGGTTAGCGGGTATAGCCAGGTACCTTTCCTGAAAAGGGTACCGTGGTGTTCCTGGACGTGGAGCGGACAGGGTAAGCCTTCTGAAGCAGGTGCCCTGCACCTAGTTGAAGCTAGATACTTCCCCCAGACACCCAGTTAAGTCTGTATTTCTTGTATTTTGTGTATCATTGTGTCTGCTGGTCTCACCAGAATAAACTTCATTTTATTCCACTACCTTGTTCTGCCTAGTGAATTGATCCCGGAAGGTAAACATGTTAAAAGTACTGGTCTCCTGTGACAGGGATTAACTCCAGAAATAATGTAATTTTGTATCACCTACACCAGCGGTGCGCAAAGTGGGGGGGATTTTGTTTGGGGGGCACGGACGGTTGCAGAGGTCCCGCACTCTTCCCCAAGGCATTTCAATTAAATGCTGGGGGATCGCGTTAGGCCTCTGCAACTCACTTACCATGGTTCAGACATATAGCTGTGACTCATCACCATGGCAACGCGGCATCAAATGACGCCGCGGTGTCATGCGGAGGGCCGTCACAGGTCCGTCTCTATGGCAACGCCAAACCAGGCAGGGGGGGTGAGAGCGAGGGGGAGCAGGCAGCGGGGCACAGCTCCAAAAGTTTGAGCTCCCCTGACCTATACCAAGCTGGCATTGGCCCTATCTTGTCTATGTATATAATGAGTAATATAATGCTCATCATATGCATAGGCAAGATTAGCTAAACCAACATGAAATAGGGGATAAAATATAACATAAAATGCATTAAAGTAAATATTAACCCTTTGGTAGCCCAAGAGGCCGACTTGTCATGGGTTTACCAGAGTCGCAAAGCACAAAGGTCATTAAAGGTGTAATTTTCAACCTAAAATAACCTACCTATGCACCATGGCCATCTTAGTTGCTAGTAAAGTGCTTTACTAACCACTAACATCACCCCAAGGAGGCCTAAATACTCTACCCTGGGCAACTACCCCATAACCAACCCACCCTACCACCACCCTCATGTGTGCCCGATTAAACAAACGTGGCTAATAGGGTTTTTGGACATTAAATGAAAATTGTAAATTAAAAAAAAAACATAATAAAGATCTACATTTCAACAATAAATCCATTGGCTCTAACTTTGGATAGTTACGTCCTCTCAATGAGGGCTTAGATAGCGACATTGCCAATCAATTTTGCTCTGCAGTACAAATTGGATTGCTTACTCCAGTGTGACATGGGTTCCCCTGGTGCCCCTTTGTCCCCTTACCTCCCGGCGCGCTCGCGCCTGCAGCAGTGGAGGCAGGGACAGGTGCGGGCGGCACTGCGGGTGTGGGGGTGGGGTGAGCCGGAGCAGCAATCGGGTCCCCAGAGAGCCGCGGAGGTTCTCGGTGGCTCCCAGAGTTGGAAGCAGCCACATTGAAGTTGCGCACGCATGCACAATAGGTCGCACATGCGCAGTATGGCAGCCATCTGATTCACTACCGCGCATGCGCGAGATGGTACGCATGCGCCGGAAGTTGCGCAAGCGGCGGCCAGTGTAGAGAAGGGCTCCCAGAGGGACTACAATTCCCAGCATGCATAGGGGGTGTAGCAGCACGTGACCACGGCAGCCAATAGGTCTGGAGAGTTCCCTGCTAGGAGAAAGATGCATTTGGCGCGCTGCAGACCACGTCAGTCGGAGCTGGGACAAGGAAGGGGTAGGTTGTTTGTGCAGGTGTCTGTGGCAGCTGCACTAGGCCAGGTACCCCCTATTTGGCCCCAGCTAGTCGGGGGACTCATCTCAGTTTGTGGCTGCTATAGGGACAGCCCCATAATCAGGGACAGTGCCCTGCTTAGTATCCCTAGTGTCAGAGACACAGCTGAAGCTACCCAGCATTTGCGGCCTGTGGTCAGGAACTAAACCACCACTCTCTTCATGGTTGGACACTCCAACTGGATATCACCCCCTGCGGTGGCGGACTCATCGCGGACGACGCCATCATCGCGGACTAAGCCATCGCCGGATCAGCAGATTCTGTCTTTATTTCTGTCAGCGCGCCCGTGTGCTGGACCACCCAGCAGGTACCTCATCTCATGAAAGTGCACCAACTATACATGGGCTAGTGGGCAGCGTTGTCACACACTTGGGTGGATGGTTGGTTCTGTGGACACTGGGACGGTACGGTGCCCAGAGCACCTCAGTACATTGGGGTAACCCCGCAGGGGTATAGACACGGTGTTGGGAAGACACGGTGAGGGATTGCGGCCATGTGAGGCCTAGTGTTGTAGTAGTAGTATCATTGTTTATCATTGCATATATTTTAACAGTAAAGTGCTATTGTTTTATTGCATCAGTGTGTGTTGTACATATATGGTCCTGCACAGGGTTATCCCACACAGTTAGGATTCCGTGCAGGTGGAGGCGCTATCACCAATCGAATCAGGTACATCCCAGGCTCCAAGTGGCGGAGGTTCAGGTCTCCTGCGAGCCACAGGTAACACACACACCGTAGACGCCTTATCTCCCAAGGGGGTGGGGGAGCGGAAGTGCGCTACACCAGTATGGATGAAGGCCGTTCACATCTACATGACTGAAGCCACCAAGATTTCTGCACATAACTATTAACTGCTTCATGGCCAATGCGCACAAGCATTTATATGTACTGTACCTACTGTATTTAATTTACAACTTATGAGACATATTGTCACAGGAGACCAGGTAATTTACACCTTTATACCGGGATCATTCATTGAGCAAAACCAAGAAGTAAAACAAATTGTAATTTATTCCATTGAAACAGACGTGCACACAGTGAATTACAAATAACAGGAGGAAACACACTTACTGGGGGATTTGGGTTAAAAAACTAACCTTTCCAAACTCAGATAGTCCTTAAAACAAAGTCTTTAGGTTACCGGGATGTACCCGCAAAAGTCCTGGAACTCAATTCGGCATGAATTACCAGACGCCACTGCTGTATCCGCTCCGCAGCTGCTGAAATCCCTTGACCGGGAGATAGTACCAAATGCCATTAGTCTCACTAGCCATATCCCAGCCACACTGCAAAAACCTGACTTTACATTTTTATACAAAATTGATCTCGCAGCTTTATCCTATAGCTGGAGAGCCCCCTGAACCCCTATACCAGGTTCAGGGTGACTTGGGAATGAACTGAGCAACCCCCTATTACTAAGGACCCCTGTACCGTTCTCAGGATACCTTGATCTCCTATGCTCCTTTTACCTTTCTGGCCTGCGCTGAAGCAGGGACTCCTGGCGGTGAGCTGCAAGATTTTGAATGGAGCATTGTGCTTCAATGTATCTGTGAATCTGACCTGATTGATGGCTACATTTTTGGGGTATCCAGTAACTCTGAAACCCCGCTACAGAGCCACAATCTGTAAAGGCTTTCTGTGCAAAACTCACCCTGAAACTCATAGCCTAGCAATCTCTGCATGCTGGCACCCCTGGAAAAGCAAAAACAGAAAAATTCTTTATTGTCGCATATCTTACATACAGGCACTGCAGTACAGTACATACAGTATACAACAGTTAGGTCCAAGAGCTGACACTCTAGAGCCTGAAAACATGGATCAGGGGCAACCAAATGGGCTTAACCTTTATTAGTGAGCCTGGTTACCCCTTCACCGTCACACATATGCAATCTGAAAATTTGATTTTGACTAATTAGCACGATTTAAAAGAAATTAAAGGTTAAATGCAACTGAGACTGCCTATGGTCACTTTCTGTGTTCTCTTGTTTTGATCCTGTATTTATTAGATGTGTTTGTGATAAATGCTCGCCCGTTACTGTCTCAGTGGAGGGACCGGCTGATTAAGACGTGTGATTAAGACGTGTAACATTTGTTTAATAGTTTGTATTTAGAGTTAGGAATCTTTTGGGTCACTCTAAAATAATGGTGAGTGCCTGAGGTGTTAAGAGATTATAAGTACTGTATACACATTCTATTGTATATTGAATATATATATATATAATAAATATATATATAATAAATATATATATATATATATATGTATATATATATATATATATATATATATATAAATATATATATATATATATATATATATATATCTACAAAAACACAGAAAAAACAGGCGCACTCATAGCGTAAAATTGACGCCGGAGTGAGAGGAAGGCGGTGTCCCTCGTGCTCTCCGGTCTCCGGAAGTATTCAGAGGGGCTATTGCAGTGGATCTACACCGGACATCACACTAAAGACTTCCATACCGGGTTCCTGCGTCTGGCTGGCTGAGTTTTACTCAAAAATGCTTTTTATTCAGCTGTGTTTGTAAGTGTGCATTTTTAAAGTCCTTAACTCCATAAATATATTGTTATACAATTTTACGTTATGAGTGCGCCTGTTTTTTCTGTGTTTTTGTAGATATCTTCAAGGAAGTGGTGTTCCCTTCATTCGGGTTGCAGAGACTCTTTTGGATAGCAATTGGAGCACTTTTTAAGATTTGTACTTTTTATTTATATATATTTTTCTGGACTTTTCATCTGTTATTTTTATTCATATATTTTTATTGCATTGGTTATGTATTTTTATTTTTTCCACTGTGTATAGTATAGGTTTTTAATCATTTTTTGTGTATTTATATAGTGGTTTAGGTTGGCGCCATTTTTCTCCTTTTGTTGTGTTATATATATAACAGGCTTGTGAACCCACCCTTGCTCCTCTCTAATGGACAGAAGTAAGGTGGTGACTCATGGCCTGTCTAAGCCTATCAGGGATAGGTATAGACCATGAGCCCGCCCCTTCTGCTTCCCGATGAGAGGAGTGCCAAATTTAGCCAGTTCTGCTCTGGATGAGGATAAAATATTATTTTAAGGAAAAAGAATCATTATTATCAGTCGCTGTGTCTTCGTGTGTCTGTAGCAAGATTTCATATACAGGCAGTCCTCGTTTTACAACGCTTCGCTTTACAACGAATGGCTTATCCAATGCTATGCAATGCATACCTACACTACCGACACACTTTATTAAAGTGTGGCCGGTACCGCAAGCCGGGAGATTTCCCGGCTTGCTAGTGGCCGCCCCTCGGCGTGCCGCGCGTCATAGACGCGCGGTCACGCGTCTTCGGGAGCGTGCGCCCCCTGCACGCGCGTCCAGGGGCTCCCCGAGGGAGCCCTGGTGTCCCGCAATCGCGGGACAGCGGCAGGGGGTTCCGGGGGACCCGGCGGACCCGGCAGCGGTAGGGAGAGCGCCCCGATCGGAGGGCGCTCTTCCGCTGCTTCGGCGCGCGCCCGTCACTCTCGGGCGCGCGCCAGGCTACTGCTGCGGCCAAGAACGGGCAAATGCTCGAATAAACTTGGCCGCAGCAGTACAGTATGTTCATTTTTACAACGCCAAAACGGCTTATCTTACAACGCTTTGCAAAGTTGTTTATGTGTATATAATATATATATTATATAATATTATATTATACTATATAATATATTATATTTTTATATTATATTATATATTATGTTATATTATATATATAATACAGTATATGCACTATATAATTTATGTTTGTGCTGCATATCTTATTGTCTGCGTAAAATATTTTGTGTATTTTAGCATTAAAAATGCCTTCGGGAACAGAACTTTTCATTTAAACAGTGTTCCTATGGGAAAACGTGTTTCGCTTTACAACGTTTCGCTATCCAACGCCATTTGAGTAACGCATTGTGTCGGATAACCGAGGACTGCCTGTAATTATCATGTATTAAAGCAGCACATGTCTTTGTACGTATATGAATGCCATCTGACCATTCCCAGGCACACTATAAATGTTTGGTGAAAAGGTACGTGCACACATTTTATGAGATTTGTTCAACTTTATCTAAATAAAATGAACAAGAAAAAATAGTTGTGTATATTGTGACAGAAAATATGGAGTGGTGATAAATGGGATATATAGAGCTCCCAGAATACTGTGCAGGTTTTATCTTCCATAGTCAGGTAGATACAGCCCCAGGGAAATGTTCTGTATAAATAAGAGAAATGGTATTCAATCCGCGCTCATGCTTCCTAGATGTGATCCTGTGATGGAGCTCCTATTGCCTCTTGCTGCTACGTTTGCGTGGAGACGCACCTCCGCTCCACAAACGTCCACCAACTGAACCTCCGGCTGTGGACCAGACAACAAAAGATAAAAGAAAGAGAGCGCATCGAGGTCAAAAGGATGTGTATTACAGAAGGTAAGTAAAAGCAATAAGTTACTCACAATGAAATAAAATACAGTCCGTATGTGGCAGGGCTTCACTGTGCCAGGCAAGTTCCCCTGAGAGTGGGAGATGTTATGGAGTGAGCTTTTAACCATTTAAAAGTGGGAGGGGGTGAGCTTAAATTAGGTAGGAGGTTGCCACCCTCCAATCAGCCAAGACCAGCTGAACAGGAATTGTAACACATATAGAACACCCACAAGCTCATGTTGAACCCCCAAAATAACCACAACATATATATATAAGCGTATAAGTGTTACAGAGGAGTGCTACTGAGCATGGCAATATACATTTAAAACCAGAGACGAACATGAAACACAGACAGAGCTCAATGCACATCCAGCAAAACTTTATACACGGTACAGTGCCTAAATATACATGTATTGATATCTATTAAATAAAATGATCTTTTAGTTAACATTTTGGCCAAATTGTTGTAAGCCCCTGAGCCACTGCACGGCAGACCACACCTCAAGGGTCCCTGCACTAATATAAATTCTTAATAACCTGTGCATTACCAGGAAGAATGATTTATAATAAATCTGTCAAAAGTAGTTGCAAAGTTCTATGTCTGATTGAAGCTTTTATCAACCTGTACATTACCAGGAAAAGCACTCTGTATTAGAGATGTCACAATCACACTGCAAGCAGGCAAGTTCCCCTGAGAGTGGGAGATGCTATGAAGTGAGCTTTTAACCATTTAAAAGTGGTTGGGGGTGAGCTTAAATTAGGTAGGAGGTTGCCACCCTCCAATCTGCCAAGACCAGCTGAACAGGAATTGTAACACATATAGAACACCCACAAGCTCATGTTGAACCCCCAAAATAACCACAGCATATATATAAGCGTATAAGTGTCACAGATGAATGCTACTGAGCATGGCAATATACATTTAAAACCAGAGACGAACATGAAACACAGACAGAGCTCAATGCACATCCAGCAAAACTTTATACACGGTACAGTGCCTAAATATACATGTATTGATATCTATTAAATAAAATGGTCTTTTAGTTTAACATTTTGGCCAAATTGTTGTAAGCCCCTGAGCCACTGCACGGCAGACCACACCTCAAGGGTCCCTACACTAATATAAATTCTTAATAACCTGTGCATTGCCAGGAAGAATGATTTATAATAAATCTGTCAAAATTAGTTGCAAAGTTCTAAGTCTGATTGAAGCTTTTATTAACCTGTACATTACCAGGAAAAGCACTCTGTAGTAGAGTTATCACAATCACACTGCAAGTAGGCAAGTTCCCCTGAGAGTGGGAGATGCTATGGAGTGAGCTTTTAACCATTTAAACGTGGGAGGGGGTGAGCTTAAATTAGGTAGGAGGTTGCCACCCTCCAATCAGCCAAGACCAGCTGAACAGGAATTGTAACACATATAGAACACCCACAAGCTCATGTTGAACCCCCAAAATAACCACAACATATATATAAGCGTATAAGTGTCACATGAGCTTGTGGGTGTTCTATATGTAAGACTGTGATATAGCCAGGCCCGGACAAAAGTCAGAATGCCCTGAAGGGATTTTTGTCACATATGGTGAAGAATCCGGGCAACACACTGAAAGATATGGGGGTGTAGAAACATTGTGTGTAAAACAAGGTGGAAGAAGTGGTAAAGATGCTTGAACATGCTGTTTCTTCCCCAAAAAGGGCTGATGCCAACCATCAGCAAGTTCTCCCAGTACCAGAAAAGCTAGTATTGGACCATGTTGAGACAAACCATTAGTTGAGAGAGGTGCAACAATGTTCCTCCCAGGCTGTGCATGAAGAAACTTGAGACCCTGAGAGAGGGTCAATAGGGCCCCAGTGGAAGCACATTGATGTACAAGATTACCAGGGTAAGCCACTTAATTCAGAAGATGGGGCCCTCAAATGATATTGAATCCTATTTGCTCGTCTTTTAATTCACTGCAGTGAGTGAGAGTTAGCCAGAAGTTGAGTGGGCTAGTCTGCTCATACCCTTCCTATGTGGCAAACCCCAGAGGGCCTACTTGTACCTGGATCCAACCGTAGTCAACATCTACTGTACGTGAAACTTATACTGGAGATCCTTGTTGCCATGGGGTACAAATGGACCTTCTCGTCAGATAAAGTCATCCGGTCCCAGATAAATTCTCATTCACCTCTCCAGAAGTGGATACAACCAGAGAACAACTCCACCTGTAGATGATCCAGCCTCTGTTCGGGACGCAATGGACAGGTGGATGGAGAACACCTTCATGAGGTAGTTTACAGCAGCAGACACAGCGTTCAGGCCTTCCATAGCTATAATATCCATGTCAAGGCGATGAAGTTATGGATTGCTAATTTGGAGGAAGCCCTGGAGAAGGGAGTTAAAAGGCCCCAAATAGTTGGGGCACTCTGAACTAAAGCTGGCAGCGGATTTTGTAGCAGAAGCATCACTGGATTCAATTACACTAGCAGTAACATCAATGGCACTATCCGTCACAGCCAGAAGAGTGCTTTAGCTACGTCCTCCGCAGGCAGATTCGTCATCAAAGAACAATCAGCGTTCAATTCCTTTCAAGGGACATCATCTGTATGGCAGGAGGCTAGATTCCATTATTGAGAGAACCTCTAAGATAAAAGTCAGCTCCTATTACAGAAAAGGTCAAGAAGATTTGTTGACCCAACTACAAGTATGAATGAGAGGGCTAACAGCCAAGATATGAGCACCGACAAACCCGGAAGGGGTTACTCAAGAACAGCCTTCTGATGGAGGCTAGAGATCTCTTTTCATGGGCCAAGGAGATGTGTACCCCCATATAGAGCAACTATAACGTTTGCACTAGATGAGGGTAGCTCAAACATCCCACATAGAGGCAGACTCCAGCAATTTCAGGACGTTTAGACTCAAACGATTATGGATTCCTGGATGCTCAACATTATCTGCAGGGGATACTCTCTGGAACCCAAGACAATATCTAGAAGACACAGATTTATATGGTTCCGATGGCCAGGAAACAAACTTGCCAGACAGGCATTAACCAGCAGGATCAAGCAGCTTATGAAAGATTGTGCTATCCAACCAGTTTTGCCGCAAAAAAAATATTGAGGTAGCTACTCGCCAATGTTCCTCGTACAGAAGGCCAATGGAACATTTAGGTCTAACATTCCTGGACCCAAGAGGAGTAAACAAAATGCTCAAAGTAAGGATATTCAAGATGGAGTCTTAAGACCATTATTACTGCAGTAGACCAGGGAGGCTGGCTCATATCAGTAGATCTAATGGATGCCTACTTCTACATACGTATATGTCACAGACACAGAAGTTATGTGAGATTTGCAATAGGGGTAGCTCACTTTCAATTCAGATCTCTTCCTTTTGGTCTCTCTACTTCACTGAGAACATTAACAAAGATGTTAATAATACTAATGGCCAAATTAAGAATAGAGGAAAGACCAATATTCCACAACCTCGAAAACACAGAGCAAAATCTAGTTGCTTCCACACCTATCTCCCATTATGCTGGCTGGTCAACTCTAAGAGCCAATAAAACCCAACCCAAAACCTAAGATTCTATGGAATGCAGTTCAATACATAACAAGGCATAGTTTATCTTCCCTCCGCCAAAATAGAACATTTGAAGGAGATGGTTAGGACAGGGGTGCACAAACATTGTGCGTTGTGCCCCCCACCCCCCTGCCTGCCAGCCCCTGTGCTCCTGCACCCTCCTTACCTAAAATCTGGTGTCAAATGACGCGCGGGGTCACGTGATGCGCAACGTCATTTGACGCACGTTGCCAGGCGACAAGGTAGGAGACACTGCAGAGGACTCCCACAATCCCCCACCACTTCATTTTAATGCTGTGGGGAAGAGCGCTGGGCCTCTGCAGCCGCTGCACCCTCCCCCCCCAGAAAAATCTTGTCACCCCTGGGTTAGGAGATGATTAAACGTCCCGGGTGGGTAGCGGGGGAGGGGGTTAACCCCTTAATTACTATAGCGGTTATTAACCCCAAAACCTGATGTGTAAGTGGCCATTAGGTTTTTTTTTTTTGTTTTTTTTTTGTAATGTTTCTGCCAACGGAAAAAGAGGGTGGCCTTCATCCTGGCAGGGGCAAGTGCAACTTTATTTATGTTATGCTGGCTGGGTAATGTTTTATTTTTAATGGGCAAATGCACTTTTATCCATACCTGGATAATAGCAATTTTGCCCATTACTGTACTGTATGTGTTTGGGGTAGAGGGAAGTTATTGGGGTACAGGTGGTATGTTTGTGTGTATTGGTAGGTAGTAGTTATTTTAATATTTATTGGGAGTAGAGGGATTGGATGAAGGGGGTACTTGGCCCAGGATGGGTGATTAGGCCACCACTGTGGTAATGAAGGGGTTAACTCCCCCCCTCAACGCCCCCACCCCCTAGCAACCTTCCCGGTAGGCCTTGTCGATTGGCAATGCACTGATTTTATCACTGTTTAGAGCAGTAATTCCCAACCAGGGTTCCGTGGGGGTTCCTGGGGCTCCTTGAAGCAGTCTCAGGGGTTCCTCCTACGGACCACAGACCCCCCCCCCCTGGCGGTGGGGATTTTTGGTATGTATTTTGTAGGGTGGATTGAGTGAGAGTGGGGTAATTGACGGAAGGTAGGGGCAAGAGTGAGAGAAGAGAGGGGGCAGGAGGGAGTGAGTGAGGAAAAGAGGGAGAAAGAGTGAGACGCAAGGGATAAATACATGCGAGGCAGGAGGGGGGAGAGTTAGTGAGATGGATGGGAGAGAAATACATGGGTAGAGGGTGGGAAATAGAGGTGGCTCGTGAGGTATGATATGTTGTGACTGACCCCTGTCGAACCTAATATGTGTCAGCCAGATAGGGGTTCCCCGAGATTTTTCAAAATACTTCAAGGGTTCCGCCAAACAAAAAGGTTGGAAATCACTAGTTTAGAGAATAGGCCCCATAGAGTTACATAAAAATCTTTGGCCCGTAGTTAACACGGTAACATTTCTATCTTCTCTCACTGATGTAGCAAATAGCCTGTATGACCCATGCAACATTCTGTTCAGCGGTACAGTATGTACTGTACCTGAGTATCCTCCTCCCGGAACAATATCCTGGAGCATAGCTTGGTATTCTATATTTGCTATGACTAGGAAATGCCAGCATTTAAATACCAAGCTCAAATTACAAAGCCCTGCAATAAAACACAAATGCAAATAGGCAGCAAGTGATCCCAATGCTTTTTCAGTGTCAAGCACAGCCCTTAAAGCAAATGATTCCTCAGCTAACAAGACTCCAACTTTGTGCTACAGACGTGTAGGTATAATTATATTTATATAGCACCAAGAATATATGCAGCTCTTTACAAAATGACAATACAAAATAAATAAAGTACAAACAATAGGCATAAGTACTTCAGGAAAATGATGACATATTGCTAAGGGAGACTCGGCCCTGAAAAAGCCTACAATCTAAGGGCAATGTTGAAATTTGTGAAATTAAAACTAAATTCATTACATTAGTTACAAGGATCGTAGAGGCATAAAACTATTTAATCAGTGTAAAATAGCATTGCATACCAAGTATTACTGGCATATGAAAAGTAACATCAAAAAGTGGCAATTTATGATATTTTATTTAAAATAAACAAACACGTTTTATCCTTGATGGAACCTTTAAGTATTGTAGTGTTTTCTACAGTGACAACTTGGCTTATTTTCAGGCTGTAGCACTCCACAGATATCTACTTGTAAATGATGTCTTTGGGATGTGTATACAATATATGTTTCTCAGACATAATTCATAATCATTTGTATAGAACAGCATCCTTATTAGGAATAAATAAATACAATCAAAAAAAGCACTGACATTTTTAACAATACTTTGATTTACTGTGTAGTTCTGAAATACTTTTTGGGTGAATCTCACTTTTATTGTTTGCTATTTGTGCAAACATTTTGGGGGTAATTCATAAACTTCTCCTAACTGGAAAACTATAACTAGATTTCGCAAAAAAAATTTTTATCAATAAAAGCTGCTACATTTCTTTGTCCAGGTTTCCAGCTGGGACAGTTTGCTATGTAGCCCACAATAATAATATGTGGCCAACATTCCCATGAAGGCATTTGGAGCTAAAACAGAGCTACGCTATACACTACTATTATGACTGGTTGTCTGTTTTGCCATGTAAATATTTAAGCTCCCATAACTATGGTCTACTGCACATGCCAAAAAGCAGGAAAGAACAGACAGAGATAAAAAAAAAAAAGGGTCACGTAACATGGCCAGTTTCAGTTATCTCCTTGCTCACACTTGCTGAACTTTGGAAGTGTTTGTGTGTGGCAGGGCCGCAGAGAGCTTTCTCGGGGCCCAGGACTAACGTTTTCACCAGGGCCTCCCACCCATGTGTCGGCAGCCTTGCGAGAATCCACCTCCAGCCACCCCCCCCTCCCATGTCACACTTTCCTTCCCCCTTCCTCTCTTACACCCCTAACTCTCATCCTGTCCCTCCCATACTCAATAACCTCCCCCCCCCCCCCCCCATATATAAGTGTAGCCAGGTCACCTGATGGCTACTATTCTGCCCTTGGGCTGGCAGTAAATCCTGATACAATAAGGTTGCCAGTAGTTGATATGGGGTTTTCACCCTTCTTGATACTGTGCTTGAGTGACAGTGGGAGGCGGTGACATCAGGCCTGGGCATGACCAATCATGAGTCAGACCTGGTGCCCTCCTTACCGGCTGTACTTAAGGGCAGGTACCACCCAAATTTAGTAGTGCTTTTCCCCACTTGAGGAAGGCAGGTCACACATTAGAGAGGCTGATTATTGGACCTTCTCTAGTCTTCTTCCCTTCGGGGGAGAGTGAGTGTGGACCATACCTCTGTCTCTGCTAGGGAGGCAGGGAAGAGCTTGGACGGCTGCGGGTGCCCTTTGCCTGTAGTGGTGGTCCAGAGCCATCCTTCAGTTGGAGCAGTGAGACTGTATCGAGCAGAAGTTTGCCGTTGTTCCTGTACTGTACAGAAGAGTAATAAACCATTACTGTTTGCATATACCTCCTGCCTGGTGCGTGACCTTACTGGGGGGAGAGGTAATAGTTCTACAGTGGGAGATCACCTTCAGTTCCTGGAGCCTACGGCAGATGGAGGCGCTGCACTGCTAAAGAGATATGTGGGGTATGAACCTCAGAAGCCTAGTCCTGTGTCCCCACTACAGCTGGCAGATGACTCAGACGTCCTGTTACCAGCAGGTATCATGCCCCGCATGACCACTAATGGCCAAATCTCCCACCGGGTGGGTGAAACATCGTTATATATACACCCACACCCACCCAATAGACCCCCCTCCCCAAATACAGACAAACCCAATAAGCCCCCCCCCCTTCAAATACACATACACACACACCCAATAAGCCCCTGTACCCAAATACACACACACATAAGGGGCCTGGGGCATGTGGGCTTACCTTGGGCCCTTGGATGGGTCTATTAGAGACACATGGCCAGTGCACAGAAGGGCCCTGCAGGCCCACAGAAGGCTGCAAAGGGGCTGTGGAAGGGAGGGATAGTTGGCAGTGCCGAGCAAAGGGGAAGGCCCTTCAGTCCTGCAGGAGAGCAGGGAAGGGAGGGTCGGATGGGGCGGCAGCCAGAAAAGGGGAGGTATTTTTTTGCCTACAAAGAAGAAACTGTAGGGTTTCGGACAGGGAGGCTGGGACCCTTGACTGTACTGGCCCAGGACAGCAGTCCTGGCTGTCCCCCCCTGTTGGCGGCCCTGGTGTGTGGTATTATGCAATGCTAGTTTTATAATACTAATATTCTCCAGATCTCCTCGTTTACTATACGTGAGGGGGGTTTCTGTATCTCTCTCTGTCTCTCAGTGATGATTGGTCACACAGCACAGAAACTCCCATTGACCTCAGAGAGAGTTTCCATATGATAATCTCCCCCTGATCGGCACTCAGTTTACTGAATAACTCCAAGAGGCTTTAAGCCTCTTTGGTAGCAAAGGCCATTTAACACACTGCTGCCCAGGGGATAAGATAAAAGTACTGTACTTCTAGCTAGGATGCACATTATGACAAAAGCTCTCAGTCCTGTTTCAGTGAATCACATCACAATTTTACTAAGAGCAACTTGTTGAGATAAAAAAAGATGTTCAGGATAAAATACCTTAAGCATATAGTCCTCTGTGTATATTTGTTATGTATTTGACATTAAGGGGGTTATTCGTTGAACTGCGATAGTGCAGATTGGGTCACTGTAGCACAGAAACTCCCATTTACTTAAAATGGAATTTCTGTGCCATAGTGCCCAGATAACAGTCCAATGAATAACCCTGTAAGCGTAAAGTGTGTCAGCTTTTATCAATCAATAATAGCTATGCACCTTAATTAACATTAATAATGTTTAATGGCTTAAGCAATGTATTGAATCTACCCCTTAGACAGGGTAAGAAAAAAAAACCCTTTAAAACAGTTTGTGGTTAAATTCTTTAATTCTTAATTGCTTCATGAAGATCTAAAAGCTCAACCGACCTGTATGCAACAGAAGGACTGAAGCACAATCTCTGCCCCAATCAGCAATAATAACAATGAAAAGCACAGAGATGTGTGAAAAATACATTTTTATCTTCTGGCACATTTTGCTGGTTTTGTAAAATGTATTGTCAGGAGTGACCAATAGGTAAACTAAATGAGAGTGTGTACATTTGTGCGAAAATCTAAACATTTTGCGAGCCTAAATCATAGACATTCACACATCTGTGCACACAACTGCTCAACAAGGTGCATGCACACAACCAGGTAACACAGAACACAGACATTGGAAGCACACATTTACCATAGACAAGGTGGGGGCACTCATCCCCACAAGGTATAAGATACAGCATCGACACACTTTATTCGAGCAAATGCCCAGTTTGTACCTGGCAGATACCTGGAATGCGCCGCTCCTCACCTCTGACAAGCCCCGTTGCGTTTGCCTTCCCAGCCATGGTTCATGCCTGGCTGACGGGGGCCTGATCTGTTAAATGATAATGATCAGGATTTAATAGGCTGCAATGCTTCGCGTGTCCACCAGATGGCATAAATTCATGAATTGTAATGCAGTATATATATATATATACAGTACTGTATATACACAGTATATATATATATATCTTTCTATGCAGGTGGAGAGGGAAGTGGTTGTGCCCTTTTAAAGAAGCTGCCTGTCGGTCCTAATTTTGCTACTGTTACTCCCCAATCATTGGACTTATTTGTTGGACTCTATAGGACTATCTGCATTGAGCAGATCAAGGAAAGTTCACAGCACCACACACATTTTTTTGTTTAAATTGTATTTTTTAGCTGTTTTTATTAGACATCCAGTATGCAATATTGGTATATTAATTTCATTTTATAAGGATATATTATATTATTATAATTATTATTATTATTTTTTATATAATCATTATCTATTATTAATCTATCTTTAGATTTCCTATATTTCTGGCTATTCACACACGAGCGCAGACCTTACTTGTATATATATATAATTATCTATTCTATAGTAATACTATATATAATTAATATATATATATATATATATATACTGTATAACAACAACCCCTATAAGCCCTAACATACAGTACTATACACATACAGTACTGTATATGCACATACATAAATGATACTACTGTATGGGCGGCGGGGGCGAGATGTGTTTGCAGCAGAGAGAGATCTGCTGCTCTCTCTCTGCGCAAACATCAGCACATTAAAAATTATTTTAAATACATTTTTATTGATAGTGTAGATGTGCAGGGGGTCTCCGGAGCTGAACCGCGTTGGTTTCAGGTCTGGGGACCCCCTGCTCCCCGAGATACAGCCCCCTTTATGAGGTGCCGGAATCCCTCTGCTTGGTTTAAAGGTCCCGATCACGTGATCGCGGCATTGCAATAAACAAAATACATGATGAACAATACAGTACATTCCCTGCATCTCCCTGCCTTCAGTGTAATCTGTTTAAAGCCCCCTCCCCCCTAATGTTTCTGTTAAACAGATTACACTGAAGGCAGAGAGATGTAAAGGCCTAAAGGTCTAAAGCCCCCTCCCCCCTAATGTTTCTGTTAAACAGATTTGGCATTAAAAAAAAAAAAAAACTTACCAGCCGGGCTGCTGCAGTCTCCTCCTCCGCGCCGCCGCAGACTCGCGGACAGCGCACAGTGCACCGCAGCTTACTCGCGCACTGCCGGCGACAAAAAAAAAAAAATGGGGACACATTGAGGAAAATCCGGGACATTTCCGGTACATACAGAAAACCGGTACAGCTCCCGAAAAACCGGGACTGTACCAGCAAAAGGGGGACGGGTGGTCACCCTAACAATAGACCTAGAAATAAAACGCAAAACACTCCAATGGTGTAGGACAGCCTTTAATATATGCAAACAAAATACATATCAGAAGTGTTATTACCATATACAAAGGGTGTGTGTGCCGAGCACGCGCATTTTAAGAGAAACTTGTTTGTCTTTTGTCCCTGTTTTGTCACAGAAATTGTATTTGTGATGGTGCTGTTTTTTGTTAAAAATCAAAACACAATTTCAGTGACAAAACACAAATGTTTCACGTAGAACGCGCGTGCTCTGCACACACACCCTGTTTTAGCTATTTGCACTTCTATATTTATACTAACTGTAGCCAAGTCTCCTTGGACTAATATTGTCCTGGCCATTACCTCACTGTAAGTCCCTATAAAGGTGGGCAGCATGGGTATGATTCCTGAGGGGATCTGTTATAATGTTCAGTGTGTGAAATGTTACATTGTTCAGCAGGTATGAACAATAAAGTTATAGTGGCCTCTCACTGAAGTAAGGGGGGCCTATGACAGATATAGGCTGGCTTACTAGCCACTCGCCAGGGAAGGAGGGGGCTGCTCTTCCATATTGTGTGGAGCAGTGAGTGAGAGTGAAGCTGCTCAGAGTTCTGTTCTAGTCTGCTCTGAGAGAGTTCTGTCTGGGATAGTGATCAGAGAAGGATGTTCTTCTGGAAGAGATGCCAGAGTTTACAGATAATGCAGAGAGGTCTTCTGATAAAGAAGTGACTGAGGCCTAGTCCAAGAAGGGATAGGGTACAGTGAAAATGAACCAGTGAATATACTACAAATACTACTGCCAATAAATGTCAGTCAAAGCAACAATTGGTGTAGTCCTTGAAGCATGGTAATGGCTAAAGGAAAGAAGTGTCCATGAGGTGCATCCTGAAAACCTCAGGATCCTCTTGGACTGGAGGCGCTGACCACTGAAGAAATCACCGCAAACCTGTCCTGACACTCCCCAAACCACCGTGGAGATCTCCGGCCTTCTGTTTGCCGCACAGGTATGACCACAGCAGCCACAGAATACACCAGTAGCAAGACCATTTCCCAGAGGGTAGGGGAAAGAGGGCTAAACTAACTGTGAATTCCTTGTGGGTGTGAATGCGTGTGTGTGTGAATGTGTGACTGTGTGTGAATGTGTGTGGGTGTGATTCTGTTTGTGTGTGACTGTGTGTGACTGTGTGTGATTCTTTGACTGTGTGTGTGTTAGTGTGTGTGTGTGTGCCTGTGTGACTGTGTGCGCGTGACTGTGTGTGTGTGTGTCTCTGTGGGTGACTGGCTGACCTGGGTGGGTGACTGATTGACCTAGGTTGGTGACTGACTGACCTGTGTGAGTGACTAGATGGGTGACTGACTGTGTGGGTGGATGACTGACTGTGTTTTGACTGTGTGGGTGTGTGACTGACTGGTTGGGTGACTGACTCATTGGAGGGATGACTAACTGTGTGAATGGATGACTGACTGTGTTGGTGGGTGACTGACTGTCTGGGTGTGTGGGTGACTGGGTGTGTGGGTGACTCTGTATAGAGGGGGTCCACCTGTGTATCATAGAAATTGGAAGATGTCCAGGCGGCTGTATGGAACTTGTGGCCGACTTCTGGGATCCTACACATGCACGCGGTGCTGGGCGGGCCTGCACGCCGTGCTGGCTGCGCATGGCACCGGCTGCGCCTGCGCACTTGCAAAGCAATGGCCGCGCCTGAGCAAGGCGTCGGATGCACTGGCTGTATTTCGAATGTGGGGAGGTGACTATTGGGTTCTGCGCATGCGTGCCGCGGCTCACAACCTCTTCTGCGCATGCTTACAGTGTTAACCTCGGTTGCGGCCTGGAATGGTGTTTTATGCGCATGCACATCTGTGATGGGCGCGCGTCCATTAGGAGCGTGACGTCACCCGCTTTACGGTTTTTCGTTACAAGGTAAGGATTTTTTTCCATCAAAACTCTGTAGGTGCCAGCAAAGAAGTTTCACTTCAAAATTCTCAAAGCGTAGCTTGTTGGCGTCTCATGGGGCACTATCTCATGACTGAAGGCTCAAAGGCAATCTCCACCTTGTGCATTTTACAGGCTTTTTCCCGCTTCCTCTGGGATTATGAAGTGAGAATAAACTTGCGAAATGTGTAGGATAGAAATTGCCTTCGAGCTGCCTTCATCGCCCCTGATGAAGCGAAACATGTCAAGTGCAGATTGCCTTCGAGCCACTAATCGGTACACAGTATCTCATGTCACGTCACCAAAGCTTTGCTGCTCCATTGGAAGCACCAGTGATAGGGACTCCAAGAGAAGAGCAAACGGTGAGGTGGATCATCTGTTTAGTCGAAGGACGCAGAGGAGACCCAGGATCTTCAAGTCTTGACAGGATTGAGAAGCTTTTTCATGGCAATCACACTTCAAGCTGCATAAATGTTATGTACTTTATTTGCGTATATATTAACGACAAACCACTCAGGTGTTTTGTGCTTTTATTCTTAGTCCACAATACAACTGCTTTTTTTTGTTACACATTTACTCTTCCACTTTTTATTGATAGAAAATGTTTTCATTTTAGGAAGCCTTTCTGAGCAAAAGTATTGTTTAAATATTTGTCAAATATGGTGGGCATATCTTGATGTCACGCACAGTTTAACTACTATATTTAAGCTACTTCAACCACCGAGTGTGATACATACTCTCCGTACAGTATCAGACAGCCAGAGCTGGATGTCTGCATGTTTTGGTTGATCTCTGGTCAGATAGCTACCACCATTGAGGAAATCAAGTTTCAATATTAATTAAAGCTTATTAAGTTAATAGCACACAGACATCTAAACGTTGTCCTTTTGCGCTCTGCTGCTTCAACACCGTATACAGCTTTAGTAAATCCAGTGGTATGTAAGTCACGTAAAATTGTGTTTTTTTTTTACTGGGATTGTGAGTTATTGCCATTTAGTTACATCTGTAGTGAATCATTTCTCTTCTTCCTAAATGTCTTCATCCTGTGCTGTCACTGTCTATCTTCTCAGTCCATGTCTCTGTCCTGTTTGATCCCTTCTTCCAGCAATGCAAGTGAAACACAGGGAGACTCAGTAAGCAGCCCATGTACCGACATTGAGCGCTCTTTGGCCCAGATTCACTTAGCAGCATTAAAACCGTGAAAATAGCGCAATGTTAATCAAATTAGGAACGGGCTTTATTTTCTCTGTCTAAACTCCAGATTTACTCAGTTAATTAAGTGCCGGAATAACGCTTGTAATCCAGCCAATTTGAATATGTTTAACACTATTTGTTTCTAAATAACAGAGGGTTTCTTTAAAAAAAAAGGGGGGGGGGAATTTCTGTCTCAATAACAGGATTTATTTTGAACTAGCGTGCATGTGTACTAATGTAACGAGTTATTCCTAATGATAAACTAAAAAGAAGGTAAATAATAAAATCCTGCTCTCTGACTTTTACAGGCATTAATTACCCAGGAATGTCCGGAATTTTATCAACCACAAAACATTGTAATTAGATATTAATCTGCACTTAAAAAAACAAAAACAACAGAAATATTCAAAACGGAAAAATAAAGTTGCATCAAGCCTTGCTGCACCATATAAAATATAAAAACACATTTAAATACTTTAAATATGTCATATCTGGTCAGACTGAAGCTTCTGGGCACTGACTATCTTGCAGCTGTGAGGCCTGCTCCCCCCACCCCCTCCTCACCCTGTATCGTATTTAAACGTACAGTACACAAGAACTACTTTATCATATTTTCTATATGCTCCATTTACAGGAACTTCTTGTTAAACATTGGCGGAAGGACATAGTAACATTTCTTAATCAGTAGACCATTTCTCATTCAGCATTGAAAAAAGCTTCTAAATCATTCCAAGCACACAACATATTATAATAACAATTTATTCTATAATAGTAATAATCTCCTCCACCCGGTGCATTAGTGCAGCGGTGCGCAAAGTGTGTTGCGTCGCCATGGCAACCCGCCGCGGCACCATGTGACCTGACGTCACACGCCCACGCAGCGTCATCTGATGCAGCTGAAGGAAGGCAGGGGCGCGAGAGCCGGGGGCGCAGCACAAAAAGTTTGCGCTCCCCTGCATTAGTGGACAGGTCCCTGTCTTTTGGGGATTACTACTTTAATAGTAGTATGTAACAGGAGTTATCGTTACATAACAAGAGTTACTTCTAAATAGCAGGCGATATTTCTTAATAGCATGTACCCTCAATTAACCTCAAACATGGTCCAATATTTCAGAACAGCTGGACAGTAACCACCATATATGGGCCATATCCCCTACCTGGCTGCACCCTCTCCAGTGCTGATCAGTGGTCTCGGGGTATATTTGATTCAATCTTTTGGGCGTGAGGTACCATCTGTACAAGATTTTGTATATATTTTCCCTCGTGGTTGTACAAATATATATTTTAACTGAATTTTCCCAAATGTCCTCCCACTCCTCATATGAGATTCTCACCTGTATATACCTAGCCCGTAATCTATGTACTTGTGTTCAAATGACTCTGTTGAAGAAATCAATTCTCGGTACAAATGTGGTTCTACATAAAATCTTGAATGTCGTGAATTCTGGGAACTCCCCATTAGGAGAAATGTGTTTAATAACATGGCTATAGAAGAAAAAAATGTGTGATGCTCTCAAGACAATTATGTAGTTTGAAAATTGTTATAATGAATTGGAAGACAACCTGTTGATATGTATATATCCTATTGGATCAGGTAAACAGCTATCCCACAAGGCAATGAGGTAAGGATAGTTACCAGTTGATGATCCCTGGAAATTTGATTGAGGCAAAGCTGGAACGGACTCACTTGGGAAAACAGATTCCACGATGAAAGGAAGTCCTTGTGGATGTCCAGCACCTCCATGTTGAAGTGCATGCCTCCGTTGTAGAAATCTTCACAGACAAGAGGAGGGAAAAAAACGGACACTATCTCCAATGCTGTAAAAAACAGCCAATAACCACAGGGTATGCGTTCCCAAAATAAAGCTATTTAATGGCTCAAAATCTGTTACAAAAACCCAACACCCCCAAAGCCGCGTTCTCAGACCTTAGATGGCCATATCAAGGACCACTAAGGTCTGAAACGCGTTGGTGTGTTTTGTAACAGATTTTTGAGCCATTAAATAGCTTTATTTTGGGAACGCATACCCTGTGGTTTATTGGCTATTTTTTACAGCATTGGAGATAGTGCTCCGTTTTTTTCCCTCTCCTTGTCTGTAATAACATGGCTAACCTGTATATATTTTAACAAATCTATATTGTTTAGTTTATACTTCAGACACCGTTATACTTAGCCCCTTCCCCCTCGCCGTTATATCTGCCACCACTAGGATTCCTTTCTTTTTCCAATCCAAAAAAGATTCTGATCTTAATCCCAGACCAAATTCCGGGTTAAAAAAGATACAGTATAGGTATTAATTGGGACGGGGTTGATGTCAGCTGGAATTTCGCTTTATTGCATTGCCATAGATTCAGCAGGAATTTAATGGTAGTTGCTTCAAAATGTGGTTTCAGAGAGGTCTCCTTTTCTGACCATAGACAGGCTGGTAAATCTATTGGGTTGCTAAATATACTTTCTAGGTCTACCCATGTGAACCTTTTGATTTCGGAGTACCAATATGTAATTTGTCTTAGTGGAGCTGCTAAATAGAACCTCTTAACATCTGTTGTTGCCTCACCTCCTTTTTTCCTGGGTGCTAATAAAATGAATTTGGCCACTCTTGGCTTCTTGTTTTGCCCTATGAAGTTCATAATTCTGTTTTGTATGTAGCACTGTTTCTCCTTCCCCCTCCCCTCAGTGGGAGATGCACAGCCTATGCTATCTAGTTTGTGGTGAAAATACCTGTTAGGGTCAGGAGAGCTGAGTCTGATCTGCGATGGTGGGAGATCAGGACAAGCTAGTCTCTTCTCTGAGATCTTCTCATGGTGCTTAGTGCCTCCAGCAGTAGTGGGCTCCAGGGTGTTTAGAGGTCAGCCCCTACTATTGGACTCTTTCTCCCTCTGCCCAAGGACTGATACTCAGACTGATGTATATTATGAACAAGGTCTTTATTGGGGACATCCACTGCAGATCTTCTTACAGCGATGCAAGGTCTCAGAGACTCCATACCTCTGGATGGTGCTTTGCCCTTGGTAGTATAGGGCATCTGTGGCTGATCAGATGTTCCCCCAACCCAAAGGCTGGGGGTGATCACGCTCATCCCACCATGGGAGAGTCTGATAGCTCTACTGCTTCCTCTCTCCTCCAGAGCAGGAACAGGACTGACACTAAATTTGGCATTACCCTAATTAGGATCAGAAGTGGCGGGCTCATGTTCTATACCTATCCCTGATAGGCTTACACAGGCCATGAGGCACCTTACTCCTGTCCATCATAGAGGAGCATGGGTGGAGTCACAAACCCATAAGATTAACCCCTTACAGCCTCCAGCTAGCAGGACTTGCATAACAGGGCGGGAAAAGATAGGTAGAATGACATACCCTGTTACATGTATATCCTTTAATAGACAAGACTAGCTGGGATTGGGATCGAGAGGGTCTGAAAATAGTGTAACATTCTCATTTTCACTGAGATTATGCATCCAATCCATGAGATACAGTAATGAGTCCTTCCTAATTTGGGTAAACAGTGCTGGATAGTTGTTTTTGTACAAAGATTGGTAGTCCTTACTGAGAGTAATTAACATTATTCTATTAATGATTAGTCTACAATCTTGTGTATAGTTTACATGTGGCAGAGAGTGAGTGATCTGTTTTATCTGTGTATGCCAGCTTCATGTAACAGATCTGTATGATCTCATGCTGTAATTTAATCTAGCTCATGAACACAGACACATAATGCTCAGCCAAACCTGCAGCAAATACTCTCATATAGTCAGTCTCCTGTTCTCCTGCCAGCTGTGGTCTGCTCTCCTGTTGCTGCTAGAAAGGGAGCATGCTATAGACCTGACTGACACAGACGTTGCATAAAACAAGTGTTTTCCCACCGGGGCTCCACGGGTATCCCTAATGGGATCCGTGCAATTTTCAGGTCATTTGAGAATTGTACCAAAAACATCATTAAATAGTCGTGGTAGTCCAGTTGTGATAGTGCAGAGTAAATGAGTACTTCAGTATTAGGTGATACCTTTTTTATTTGGACTAACACTAGACATTATAAGACAAGCTGTCGAGAGTTCTCCTCTCTTCCTCAGGGCGTTAATTCTGATTTACAAAGATCCCATGTGTTTAACACAGATGTAAAAAAAACAAGATAACACTTTAAGGCAGATGATGTAGAGAAGGAATTGCAGAGGAAAAGAGTAAACAGACAGGGCAATAAATGGAGGACAGGTTTGCCATGTTCTGATGACTTTCTGCCCACTCCCCTTCCCACCTCCCCATTTTCTGGTACCCCAAATAGCCAATAATGTTGATACATAAGCTGCTCCCCTATAGTTTATAAAGAGCAATAGTGTTTGCTTCTTTAAGGCTTCAAGCATGTCGGCGATATTCAAACATTAACTAAGGCTGTGACTCCTGTGTCAGAGGGAATTGTACCACCTGCTTTTTGTTTCTGTATTGGGGGTTGGTAGCATCAGAAATTCACTCTCTATTCCATTTGTTAATTTTTTTAGGGAAACAAAGAGCCCATTGAAGGATAGAGGTTATACAGGGCTCTTTAACAGGTTTAATAAGAGGGGGGGCGGGGGGGCGGGGGGACAGAAAAAACATAAATGAGTAGAAGGACCAAAAAAGGGAATAATGAAAATGTGTATACATTAAAAAGGCTTAAGTATTATACTATACATCAACATTTTGTGAGGATGCACAAAATGTGTACCACCTACCGTACATTTAAGTGTGTGTAAGAGATTGCACTTAGCTGCTGAAATTAGCAGTAGCTCACAGTCCAGGGCCCTTTGACCTGCAGCCGTAGGGTTTCCAGTTGTCTGGTGTTGAACCGAACTGACCATTATATGTTATATGTCCAGTAAAAAAATTAGAAGTAATACCGGATGTATGTTTCTGGTATTGCCTCTCTGGACGTAGTCACTTGACCGGCTTGGGGGGCATCGCGCCACGGCGGATGGTGATGGCGGCACTCAGTGCTATTGTGTAACTTGTGGCTACCAGACTTGAGCAGAGACTCGGCACAGCAGAGAGCATTAGCAATCACACAGCTAGCTCAAGCGGATGACGGTGGCGTCTGCAGCAGAGGTCGGCGGTGGAAGAACCCACCCCCCGGCAATGAGGGTTGTGAGAGAGGATAAGGGGGGTGAGAGAGGATGAGGGGGGATGAGAGTATGAGGGAGGTGAGAGAGAATGAGGGGGCTGAGAGGTTGGGGAGGGTGTTGAGAGGATGTAGGAAAGTGGTGAGGATGATGGGGGGGTGAGAGGATGAGGGGGGGGGGGAGATAGGATGAGAGAGGGGTGAGATATGATGAGGGGAGGTGGTGAGAGAATGAGGGGGCAGAGAGGTTGAGGAGGGTGTTGAGAGTATGTAGGAGAGTGGTGAGAATGATGGAAGGTGAGAGGATGAGGGGGGGGTGAGAGGATGAGGGGGGGTGAGATAGGATGAGAGAGGGGTGAGATATGATGAGGGGGGGTGGTGAGAGAATGAGGGATCAGAGAGGTTGAGGGGGTTGAGAGGATGTAGGGGAGTGGTGAGAAATGATGGGGTGAGCGGATGAAGACGAGGGGTGGGAGTATGAGGGGGTGTGAGAGTATGAGGTGTTGGGAGTGTATGAGGGGGTTTAGAGTATGAGGCGGGGTGGTGAGAGAGGATGAAGGGGAGTGGGGTGAGAGGATGAAGGGAGGTGAGAGGATGAGAGGGGGTGATAGAGGATGAGTAAGAAGGGGGTAGGATGAGTATGAAGCGGGTAATAGAGGGTGAGGAGGGTGAGAGAATGAAGATGCAACAATCCTGGAATTTGTGAGAGGAACATTAAAGGGCAGCACCTTGGCGCTGCTGAGCAAGTCTAACATTTGAAGTAGAATTTGTACTATCATTTTTTGCATTTGAAACCAGTTGTTTCATTTTATTTATAGTGCTTTTTTAGATCAGTATTGCTCGCCATGAGCCTGTATGACTGCAGGCATGTTATTTATAAACGATCTGACTATTACATAATCTTACTTTACATTGTCTCCCTGTGTCCCTCCCTGTGTCCCTAGCGGCAATCCCATTGGACCTTGGGCCAGGCCAATGAGATTGTTCCCTTGGCCCGCCCGCTCCCGCACACCTCTCATTGGCCTGAGGCGGAGTGACGGGCCAAAGGAGAGACGGAGAGACACACACACCCTCTGTCCCCCGCGCCCCCATCACGTGCGCGCCCTGCACCGGTTCTCGGACGGAGGGGAAGCGCGGCCCTCCTGCCCCTGCCGCCAACTTCAGGCTCCTCCCCCCTCGATCTCAAAACCGGCTTCCCGGAAAGACACCGCCGCTACACTCACCGCCGCACCCTTACTCGCCGCAACATCCACACCCACGTGCGCCGCCACCCTGCAACGGCTCACGGACGGAGGGTAATGCGCGGCCCATCCTACCCCAGTCCCACTCTCCACCACCTCTCACTCCGTGTGGGTGTGTGATGTGTGTGTGTGTGTGTGTGTTAGGAGGGGACAGGTTACTCTGCAAACCAACTTTGTGCATCAATTTCACCCCTACCCCTGCCTTCACCCCCCCATACCCCTGCCCTTCACCCCCCTACAATCTAACCCTACCCCTGCCCTTTCACCCCCCCCTAACCCATGCCCTTACCCCCCCTACCCTTTGCCCTTAACCCCCCTACCCTGCCCTCACACCACCACACCCTCACCCCCTACCCATGCCCTTCACCCCCCCCTACACTGTGCCCTTCACCCCCCTACCCCTGCCTTCACCCCCCCCTGCCCCTGCCCTCCACCCCCCCTGCCCTTCACCCCCCCCCACGCCTGCCCTTTGACTGACGCACGCACACAAACCCTGACTGACGCACGCACACACCCTGACTGACGCACGCACACACCCTGACTGACGCAAGCACACACTCTGACTGACGCACGCACACAACCCCTCACAGCCGCACGCACACAACCCCTCACAGCCGCACGCACACAACCCCTGACAGCCACAAGCACACACACACAGACTGACTGACGCACACACACACACACACATTGACGCACACACACACACAGACTGACGCACACACACACACACAGACTGACGCACACACACACACAGACTGATGCGCACACACACACACAGACTGACGCGCGCACACACACACACAGACTGACGCACGCACACACACACACTGACTGACACACACACTGACTGACGCACACACCCCCACACCCACGCAGGCACACACACAGACTGACTGACGCACGCACACACACACACTGACTGACTGCCGCACGCACACACTGACTGATGCGCACGCACACACTGACTGACTGAGGCACACACACACGCACACACTGACTGTGTGTGTGTGTGTGCGTCAGTCAGTCTGTGTGTGTGTGTTTGTGTTTCTGCGTCACACTCACTGACGCGCGCGCACACACAGAGAGAGGGGGAAGGGGAGAGGAGCGGGAACATTACATCCCGGGCAACGGCGGGTCTCTCAGCTAGTCTTTTCTAAATTTCACTCCTAGTATGCACCAATTCATATACTATTTCGGAGGGAAAAAAATCTGGGAGCGCACCATCTCACCAACTTTTGAATGTATCGCGCCTTTCACCATTGTGTCTAGTATTTTTGGAGAAGCCACCTGGAAACCCTACCTGCAAGGCTCAAGTGGAAAAGCAAGAACCCCTTCAATGTAAGGGAGTTGCAATGCATTGCTTTGGAACACAAATCTCTCTGGCAATAAAGAGATGAAGGGAGGTGTCTCTCTGGTTGGTTCATTAAAATGCAATGTATGGTGCAGAACCCACACAGTCACTCCTTTTAAATCCCAGTGTCTACAAATTCTCACTCCTTTTGATGCTTAACTGACTGCAAACTGGTACTTCCTTTTAAATCCCAGATACTTGCCTGCTCTACCCTGACCTTAGACTCATTCTAGCAGGGGATGGGGAGTGCAGGGTGATGAGGAGGTGCTAGCCCAAAGTCTAACACTTCTTTCCCCAGCAGCTGGCTGATCAAGGCTCCCTCTCTGCAGTCACTGCTACCTGATCCTCCTCCCATGGGAGGGGAATACACCAGGCCGGCTCTGTGAGGGGTTATCAATGCTTCCGGGAGGCGTTGATTAGGAATGGAAAGAGGGAGAGAGAAATATACTGTAGAGATGCAATGCAAAAGCTGACAGGCAGCGGCTGAACCGGTTGGATTAAATGGTTTCTCCGGGCTGGAGGGAGTTATGATGAATATTTTGCACTGCATGGTCTGGCCTCTGTGGATGTGATCCGGTGACACGGGCTCGGGAGACCCTCAGCCAGCAGTGAGAGAGACCCTCAGCCAGCAGTGAGAGAGACCCTCAGCCAGCAGTGAGAGAGACCCTCAGCCAGCAGTGAGAGAGACCCTCAGCCAGCAGTGAGAGAGACCCTCAGCCAGCAGTGAGAGAGACCCTCAGCCAGCAGTGAGAGAGACCCCAGCCAGGACGCCCCCTCACCCGCAGTAGAGAGACCCTCAGCCAGCAGTGAGAGAGACCCTCAGCCAGCAGGAGAGAGGACCTAAGCCAGGCCACCCCTCACCGGCAGTGAGAGAGACCCTCACCCGGCAGTGAGACAGACCCTCACCCGGCAGTGAGAGAGACCCTCACCCAGCAGTGAGAGAGACCCGCACCCGGCAGCCAGGCAGCCCCTCCACGGGCTGTGCGTGCAGGGGACCCTCGCTGCCCCCTCTCCTGAGGATCAGACACCCCCTCCCCCTCCTCCGCCTGCCTCTGCTGCTTTATTACTCACCCGCAGCTGCAGCTGCCTCTTTATTTCCCTGCGGGCGCGGAGGTGCAGAAGAGCCGCAGCATTTTCTGCCCAGTGTCAGACCTGTGCGGCTGTGTATCCGGGTGCTTTAATATGTATGTTACAGTGAGCCTGGGCTTTAGTGGTCCTGTCAGTATCAGCCCCCTCTCCCCCCAGTGACTATTGGGACGGCAGCATTATAAGGAGGGGGAGCAGCTGTTGCTGCTGCTGCATTGGGCAGACAGAGTAGGAGGGGGGGAGAGGGGGGTGCTGATTCCCAGTAACAGATACTAGTAACCCAGTGATCAATACCTCCTCTCTCACAGCGGATTATCAGAGGCAGAGGTAGGGAGGAGCGGTATAACTGCTATACCCAGTGATTGCATAAGGGGAGGAGGGGGTGTTATCGGGCTGCTTGCACAGGCGTGTGCTGTAATTGCCCAGTGACAGGACTGGCTGCGGATCCTGCCCCCCCCCCCCCCCTCTCTGATGGTTGCATGCTGCAGGTGAGAGCTGCTCGGTCCCCGGGAAGGAGGCAGCAGTAGTTGGTACCATGGCCATAGACCGGCGGCGTGAGTCCTGGGGCAGGGAGGCAGAGGAGAACGGCTCCGTGTTACCGGCCTCCAGCCCGGCGGCGGCTGCTCCCCCCTCCTCCTGCTCCGATGATGCCCCCGCACGCCCGGATCCGGGCTCCCGCCCCAGCCCGCTGCTGCTGGAGTACGACCACTCGGTGCTGCCCTTCCTGGGCGGGATGGGGGGCTACCAGAGGCGGCTGGTGCTGCTCACCTGGATCCCGGCTCTGTGCCTCAGCTTCAGCCAGTTCTCCGACTCCTTCCTGCTGGACCAGCCGGACAAGTGGTGCAAGGAGAACAGCAGCCTGGCGGGGGGGAGGGGGGAGTCACAGGCGGGGGGGGGCAACACAACCCCCGGGGTGCTGCTCCAACTCACCACGCTGCAGCAGCAGCAGCTGCTGCCCACCACCCTGCCACCCACCACCCTGCCACCCATCACCCTGCCACCCCACACCGGGACCACGCGGGACCACCAGGACAGCTGCCTGTGCCACGAGTGGAACTATCGCATCCAGGCGGGACTGGTGCAAAACGTGGTGAGCAAGGTAAGGAAGGGGAGGTATCCCCACACTGCCGCAGGGTACACACACATACACATGTGTATATGTACATATTAGAATTAGTGGAACTAGGGGGGCGGCAGCCACCCAAAACTAGGTTTATATTACTGAATTTATATTTACAGGACCCCCGCCCCCCAAAATAACTCCTGCAAGTCTGTGTATTGAGGTCTGTGTGTGTGTGTGTGTGTGTATACACACACACACACACACACACTGGTCAAACTGCCTTAAGAGTAGTGATATAGTCTGCCTGGTTTAATGAAACTGAACAAATCTATTAGACGTTGGGGAGAGTTACTTTATCCTCCCTTTTTTTTTTTCTCTAGCATAAATACAACATTTAGTAAGTAAGGATCAATGGGGGAAAAATGACTTGTATGTGTCCTCTTTTGATGGGGTACACAGATCTAGCAACATTATTTTGCAGGTGTCAAAGTATCTAATTTTCCTTCCTTGCATTGTGTTGTGAAACTGTGTGTGTGCTGCCCAGGAGGCCTGGAGTACCTCTTGTAGAATAGCTTGTGTATGAGCAGTGGCGCTGGGCTGGGGACCTCTGCTTTAGGACATCTGCCTCTCTGCTGTCACACAGCTCTGATTTCCCCAGCTCTGTACACCAGGACCCTATCACAAGCACAGCGTCCAAGTGTTTCACCAATGTCCTTAATCCCCTTGCTCGCTTCTCCAAGGGCCTGCCATTTTCTGCACGTCTAGAGCAACGAAGGGGTTAATACATTTTACAAACAAGTCCCCTGCTTTTTTTTTTTAATTTATTTTGTTTAATGTAACAGTTATGGGGTTTAATGCAATGTTATGTTGGAAAGAGATTTGGTGTCCCAGCACATTCTAAAGACTTGATTGAATTCTTTATTAAAGGTGTGTTATTGCTGGCTTTTTAAGCATTTTTATATTTTTGTCTAACCCTGGCCATATAATGTTTGATTTGTAATGTTAATCTATGTATTTTTAAGGTTGCATTTATTTATTGTGCTTATACTGGCCAGTAGCCGTATTAGACACATTTGGCCAGGTGTTATCCCCTTGTTTGCCTTAGCGGCTAGTAACGCGTTATATGGAAATTCTGCCTAGCTGCTGTGGTAGCCAACGGGAGTAGGTAGTGTAGTGACTAGCTGACCACTTGGGCTACTATGGGGTTAAAATATTGTTATAAATGTTTAATATGTAATGTTTTATCTCCCTGTCTAGGTTGGTTTACATTATCCAACCTATGCATATATTGACCATTTTATACATAGGCAAGATAAGCCTAATGCCAGCCTGGGGTAGATGATAAATATTTGCAGTACTTTTTGGCATTAGCTAATTACCAATAAATATCAAGACTTGATGACTGGCAACATCAAAATGAGTAAATTAGCCGTATTTTACTAATTTTGGTGCCAGTCCAAGTTATTTTTAATGTCCACATAAACATTTTTTTGTTTTTTGTTTAAAGTGGTGACAAGTTGATTATTTGCACTTTAATAATAATAATACCCTTTTTTGTGGTGGTCTTTCCACTCTTTTGCTATATTGCTGTTTTATGACTCTCTAGGCCTTTGTCTCTTACACTAAAGTGAACAACTTTATATAAGAAGACGGGCCGTCGGACTGTCCCCTTTTTATGTTTCCTGCTCTCTTCCCGCCCCACTGATGCTTCTCTTGTGTTAGGCCGAGATTCAGGTTGCTTGGGTGTCCCTGGCACACTCTGAATCTGGATGTTTTGAAGAATGTGTTACCACTATCTCAAGTAAACTGGTGCATTTGGTAGCTTCACTCCATATAGTGTTGGTTCCAAATGAGTGTGTGGTAAATTTTATTAATAAGATTTTAATAAAATAATGAACTGAAAAAAAACTTGAACTCCCTCCATAGAATATGGTTTGGTGTTCAAGCGAGGTTACCTTAACTTGCCTTTTTAATATTTTATTTAAAAGCCATATCTTAGAGGGAACCTCGTGTGATCAAATGTTAACTCTGGAAGGGTTGCATGAAACCAAATGGTTTTAGTGGTGTGAATCCCTGAAAGCGTCCACATAGTTTTGATGTCCCTTTGTCTTCACCAGCATGGGGCTTTGCATATGCAAGCCTGACTGTCTTTAAATTGGCACTTGCAGATTTTGATAACAATAAGGGCTTTGTGTTTATTTCACTTGTAGCACTGCTCTTGTCTCTTTTGTTTACTGCCTTATTGTCTTCTATGATTGATTCTTACGCCAAAGGTTAGCTCTTTTTCCTCACTAAACTGTTGTCTGTCGGTAATTACACTGCATGCTTGTTCAGGTCTTCCTTTCTTTACCTTGCATACGCAATGAAACATTTCCCCATTGTTCTGAGCTGGGTGACAGGAGATGATGACATAGTTGGCAAGACTAGTTACAGCGATTGACTACATTTGGATTTATTAATGAACAGCTTTGCTTGGAAGCCTCATACATGTACATTTATTCCTGTTACTAAAGGACGTGCCACTTTATGTGCCTTCTCAGTCACTTTCAGTTTTTTTATTTGTCTTTCAAAAATGTATGTTATTTTGTGTCTTTTTTTCCTGAATGACTACCAGACTACCAAAATTGCTAATTTTAGCTTTGTTTTATCTCTCCTAAATATAATTTTAATGCAGCAGTGCTTCCCAGTTTAGGGAAGAAAGCTTCACTCAGTGGCAGTAAGAAGGTAGAAATAAATTCAGGACTTTGTCTCAAGATTGCTATACCTAATAATTAAAAAAAAAAAGAAATGTTGTTGAAAACAAAGCAATGCTCCCCCACCACCCCAACAACAACAAAAACCCCTTGAATCAGGGTCCCTCTATCCTCATTAATGAATATATTGTAGCTGTTTTTGGCTCAAAATAACAAATCCTAGTTGCAGGATCAAATTTATATAAAGTTGCAATGTCCTCTCTGGATGACTTTGCAATGTTCTGCTGGAATGATCCCTGATCACTCTGCCATTTGTTGTGAGGGGAGGAGGGGGGAGAGAGAGAGAGAAACAACTGCTTGTTGACCATGAACTGGGAGGGTAACTATAGGTCAGTAAACCACAGATCTGTTCTGGGGGACCACACGGGTCAGTAAGTTAGGGAAGAAAAAGAAAAGAAAAAAGAACTGAGTGTTTGGCTGCATTAGAAGAGCTCTCCAACCTGTGGTACATGTGTAAAAGCAGCACTTGTGGTATAAGGCTGTTCATGATATACCACAAGCCTGTGGCTGTACAACCTTCAGCTGTTGGAGAGAGAAGGATGAAGTATGAGATTTTACACACAGGGCTCCACGCTTGTTATCATAAACTGATAACTCAATTTTGTCACCCCGGAAACATGTTATTCTTGTAAGAAAATTGTTCTTAAGGGGTAATTCTATAGGTGCCGAAGCAGCTGGTTTGTCTAAAAGGCCCCCTAGGCTTCAGTGTGTGTATATGTATGTCAAGAGCTTTAGCTATACTGTATATCCCTCCTGATGAGTGGAAATGTAATATGTGAGAAATATAACCCAGCGCTTATAACAAATATACTAATTTAAAGTGCAGTTCTAACCCCATAAAAACCAACAACCTCTAGGTTGTAGTGAAATATAATAAAGCAAATTTCGGGAGCACTATTCACAGTGACTATAAATACAAATAAAGTGCTAATATAATATTGAATTAAAGTGCAATATGCATATGTATTGTGTATTCACAATGTGATAAATTACGTGCAAAATAAAGCCATGTGCAAAATCCTGCAATACAATATTATAATGGATGGTAGTGTTACCATAAGTGTTTGTGCAAATAATTTACAATGTGCATAATAAAGCTGTGAAAATATGCTATGAAATTAAGCGATATAAATATGTATGGTGATATTTCAATAAAAATGTGTGAATTCTTGCTGCACACAAAATATCAGATAAAGAAATGATACATTTACCGGCGCTCCTTTTAGTCCTAGGGAAGACCTGTATTTCGGCCCAAGTATCCAATGTAAATAGTGTGACGATGCTAGTCTCTGATCAGGAAGCAGGGCTGAGGTAGAAATGCAAATAAACCGACCAGAGCCCAGGGACAGAGTACTCCTGTAAAGAGTATCCGTAGTCTGTAAGCAGGCAGGGGTGAGGACTGGCGGCAGTGGTGCAGAATCCAGGCGTCAGGGCAGGCAGCAAGGTCGGGGTCACGGTCCGGGGTCAGCAACAGGGAAATCCGATGAACAGGGGAGCCACAGCAAGCCACACGGAAGGCACAAGAACTAGAAGGCTCAGGAACTAGAGCCCAGCGTAGCCAGGAACACAGCTAAACGCATACAATGCTCGGGCCGGGACTGGAGTCACTAGCTGCTATTTAAGCCCTGGAACAGGTGCTGCCAGTAACCAAAATGTCCACAGCAGCCAGGTAAGGGTGGGTTCCAGCCAAAGCCTGGACTGGAACCCTTACAAAGATGGACAAAGGCACACGGATTTGAATGAAAAAAAGAATTTATTGTGCCATAAACAACAACGTTTCGGCCCCCATCAGTACACAGAGGAGAGTGCGATAGACGCAGGGCCTCACAGATGTCCCAGCCACCCAAAATGTCACGAGATCTTGTGACGTCACAAACAAGGAAGTGAGCGCCGAGTGAACCTCCAGCGCTCCCGCAGCTCACGAGCAGGCAGAACAGGCACAAGAACATCGTGGACTGGAACTCAGGACACGGAGAATCCCCAAAGACCCCTGTACAACGAACTTGCAATTTTTTTCAAAATGTGAGGTGTAATTGCTGTGGATCTACCACACTATAAAATTAATGTTACATTTCACACAATTGGATTTTTCTCTCTTTCTCCTGCCTTATGAGAAGAAAAGAAAAAGGAGCAGTAGAGTGTTGATGGTTTTATTGAAATATCACCATACGTTTATATCGCTTAATTTCATAGCACATATCTTTTCACCTTAATTATGCACACCGTAAATTATTTGCACAACACTTATGGTAACACTACCATCCATTATAATATTGTATTGCAGGATTTTGCACGTGGCTTTTTATTTTGCACGTAATTTATTACATTGTGAATACACAATACATATGGAAAACAGAGAAAAACTGTGCTAAACACACTAAAAAATGAGCACCTGATATATAACTCTAGTAAATAACTGAAATAAATCAAAGATGGTTACAAGTCCAGTCCAGGAGACGAGCAATGAATAAAAATAGGGACTGGCGTCATCGCGCTACTTTTGAGTGGCGCTCGTGTACCGAAGGATTCACGCTGTCCCGTTTGGTGTATCGGCTGGAGAGGAGGGACGGGCTTGCATCATCACACCGTGCCTGCGGTTTCCATCGGGTTGTAGCTGCTGCTGGTGTGGGTGTTGGAGGACTCTTGCTCCCTGCAGCGGCTCATGTAAAGGCAGGTGGTGTCCTTTTGATTGCTATCCGGAGGTTCCCTCAGCTGGCGGTGGTCACTAAAGCTGCACCGTTACATGTTTTAAAGATACCCTTATGTGAATCTTCAATTTTTATATCTTGTAAGTGGGCATTGTCTACCACTCATCTTTTATTAAATAAATCCCCATTGTTTTTGGTAATGCACTAGGTGTGCGCGCTGTCTCTTTTTTTTTTTCCTTTCTACACGATACATATGTTTATTACACTTTAATTCAATATTGCATTAGCACATTATTTGTATTCATAGGCACTCCCCAAAATGTTCTTTATTATAGAGTGGAAATTTAAGTCAGACTAGTGAAAGATGTAGCTGCTGATTTGTGATTTGGACTGAGTGCTTTAAGGCGACACAAACTGCAGGCTGTATGCAGGCAGCGGGGTTCACACTCACTGCCGCAGCCTCAAATCGGACACCCCACAATGCCTTGTGACGTGTCTGACTGTGCTGATCCTTGTCCTCATCTCAATCAGGCCTGCATGAAAAATGTTGGGCTGTGCTCTGTTTGAGGCTCCAGCAGGAGCAAAGGGTCTATGTGGGTTATGTGAAAAGGGAAGGGGTGTGTGTGGCGTGTCTGCGTGGTCATTGTTTCGTACTTTAATAACAGTAGTAAACATAGAATCCAAGCTCCCTGTAGTGACATTGTTGGGGACAGATGTTTGGTGGTTTTGCATTGTTTGTAACAACCAGCAAACTGAATATTGTAAGCTCCACGGGGCAGGGACCTGTGTCTACAAAATGTCTCTATAAAGCGCTACGTAAAACTAGCAGCGCTATACAAGAACTTATTATTATTATTATTATTATTATTACCACCAAAGTGGCAAAAACGGCACCAAGTTGAATCTACAGCAGCAGGAACAATACCCTTTCCTCCCCCAAAAGAAAATGTATATCCAAATGGCAAGAAAAATTCAAAATGCTGATGCATCACGTACTAGTGTAGAAGTGTCATCATTGTCCACATTTTATTAGACTCTTCATCTCATGTTTAATGTTTTCAAGGAGCTCTTTCACCATGAAACATTTGCATTTCATAATGTATCTAGGCCCCACCTGAAAAGCCACTAAATGTCCAAGAAAACTCAGAAATGACTCATCTGGCAAAGTGTGTGTGTGTATAAAAAATTGCTTCGATGTTTCCCCATTTTAACACATCCTTCAATATGGCATATTACACTGTGAAAAATAACAAGCCATTTAGCGGTATGGGAGGCTTAAAAGGCTTTGGCATAAAAATTAAATATCGACTTGTGAGATGTATACCAACCATAAGCAATGTAAAGCGTTTGAAGCACACTGCAAATTGCATGTGTGAAGATGTTGTGGCAGATGTCGAATTCCTATTTCTGATCAATATTGGATGGTTTAATTGATCAGTCTAATATTAAAGTAGTTATATATGCAAGATACTGAGAAAAAAAATGAAAACGCAGAATAATTTTTAGTAATTGCTCCCTTGCACAATTGCATAACTTCAGGTTATCTCAACAGCATTGACAATGAGTTTAGCAAATTGGGCTTAGATTGGAGGAATGAGAAGTGACTTGTAGGTCTTGGGACAGATGGGGCTGCTTCATTGATCGGTGCAGTTAATGGATTAGCGTTAATGTCAAGCACTTGGTAATAGTACATTGTGGGGCTTGTAAGCTCCAATTAAGTGTTTTAAAAGTCCGTTCAAGATGTACCATTTTATTGATGGCGTTGATCATATGATCGTATCACTTTTCACATGTTAAACTGTTTCAGTAAGAAGCAGAAGTAATTGTCAAAAACCCTGTAGGAAATCCATAAAGCTGCAAAACGTACAGTCTGTTAGGTGGTTAGAAAGCAAAGTGGGTATCGTGAGAGCTGTCGTAGTAAACTGGGCTACTAAGCGCAGAATTTAATTCCGAGTACAATGCGTGGCACAAATTTAAAGTCTGTAGTAAGGAAATGGCACTGAAAGATCTGGTGGCTAAAGCTGCATCAAGAATGAAGAGGTTTTCCTACATGGAAAAAACAAATGGTGTCGGTTTTACTAATATCAGCAGCTAGTTGTGAAAGTGGCTTCAGTCAAATGAACCCAATTAAAGAGAAATTCCATTGGAAATGTAAAGCCTAAATGCGCTAATGACAACAGTTCATTTTAAATGGACCATCTCTTGTGCAGTTTGAACCTAGAAAGACAATAAATAGGTGTTAGTTACTTTAGTGCCAAAACAGCTAGGCCTACTTCCAGGCACACATTGTACGTGCACAAGCACCGCAGCCGGAAAATCCAGAAGTGCCAGCTGTTAGGCAAGTTCTAACTCTCTCTTATGGTTTTTTTTAAGTATGTGTCTATCGTGGAGGGATAAAGTTTTGTTTAAGTGTAGGCAGCAATTCATGTATAATTTGTGGTGAATTAGAGACTTTTTTTGTTGTTTGAATCTTTGTGTGTTTGTCATATTACTACATTACTCTGAGTCGTCGTCGTCGTCGTCGTCGTCGTCGTCGTCGTCATTTTGCAATGAAGTAGGTTTTTCCATTAAACAAGGTAAAGGTAATCTGTAAAAAAGCAAATATATAAAGATTTTTGCCCCTGACTAATGCCTTTTCTGCCTCGATGTTTCAGATCTAGAAAAAATAGCTGCAACCTTTTTTGTTTCAGAATTTAGTGTTGAGGTTTTTTTGTTTTTTTGTTAATGCAATATATTGAATTAAAGTTGTGTATTAGACTGCGTTTATACTGACGGCAACGCGACCGATGCCGTCGCCATTGGCAAAAGTTGAACTTTAGTTTTGAGCGACGTCGCTGGCAACAAGGCCAGTGATGTCACCGAGGGGGAGGGCAGAGTGCAGTAGGCGCTCTGTGATTGGTTTAGAGACAGTCACATGTGGCGACTGTCTAAAAAAAATAATCAAATAACAGTGACTACAAAATTTTTGGTCGCGCTTACTATAAGCACATGCGACGGATTCAATGTATTTGTTTTGGAGCGACGTCGCTGGGCATTATAAGCGCAGCCTAAGGCTGTGCATATAGTGAAGAAGGCGCCGTCGCGGCAAAACAAATACATTATCGCCGTCGCATGTGCTTATAGTGCACGCGACGGCGACAGAGCGACAGTGCTACCAAAAATCTGGCAGTCACTATTATTTATTTATTTTATTTTTTTGCGCGACGGTCTCCCCTTGCGGCCAATCGGGAGCTTCTCCGTCCCTCTGCCTTCCCCTTTTATGGCTGCAAGACCAGCAACGTTGCCCAAAACTAAAATGCAACTCTTGCGCCGTCGGTAGCACTATAAGCGTGGCCTAAGGCCAGGTCCCCGCTGACTACTGCAGTGCCCGCTGTGGCGGACACTGCAGGGACAAGAACCACCCCACAATGGGGCCAGGCCCGCTGCGAGGGGGGCCGCCGCGCCGACAGACTCCTGCTCAAGAGCAGGAGTCGCGACGGAGTGCTATGCCACACCCCCCGGCAGTTCAGCCAATGAGAGTGAACCTGCCGGGTGATGTCACGGCCACGCCCCCCTGTTTTTCCCCCTGCAGCTCTCTGCAGACCGGGGAATTCGGCTGCACGCAGCGCCAGCCTTGCAGAAGCGCAGGCAGCAGGCCGCAGCCTAAATCTCTGGCAGTGAGTGTCAGTTATTGTAACAAATATGAGATCCATTTAACATAGTTTGTAGCAATATCTGATTTCAAGAAGTTCATTACATATTTACACTGTGGTTTTCCCTAAAACATACCCAAGCCAAGTCTAAAGTAAATGGTATCTGGGGCCGCATTCAATGCTGCTCCTGAAAAATCAGCATATTGTATTTTTAATATTTCTTTACACTTCCAGTCCATTAACGATGGTTTATATATTTTTAAACCGCTTTCCTGATTATAGCACATTGCTGGCCCAGATGTGGTTTTGGTCACCTCTGGCCTCAAATACCATAATAACCAGCAATTGATCACCCCTCAGCAGGGTTTCTTCTAGTGCTTTTTACTCTAGGTGCGAAGATTCGCACATCAAGCCAGCAGTGGTTTCCACGATATTCCCTAATGCTAGTTAAACAATATTAATAAAACACTGAAAACGCCAGCAAACTAATATTGTCTGAAAACATTGGAGAGCACTCCAAGTATGTCCTGCATTTATGTGGGGGGATTGTGGGTAGTTGAGCGTGTGGGAAAGTATACATTTATTGTTTCTCTAAGCGCAGGAGAGCGTGTGTGCTCGCATATCTATATATGAAAGTAACTTACGCAAGTGCCGCCCGCTCAGTGCTAGTGGGGACGCAGCCTTAGACAGGTCTGCAACGCTGCCTTTCATCCATTATCACCTAGCATATAGTGCTTCTACTGCAGCAAGGGATTCTGGGACACAACATGCGCATGAGCATTTCCCAGAATGATTTGATTTAATTTATCACGAGCTGAACCAGCGGTACTCAACTTATGGCATTGTAGACGTCACTTGAACCAACTCCTTTTTCTAAAGATGTTTATCATTGTGCAGGATGACAGTAGAAGTGTCCAACGAGCCATATGTACCAAGGGCTTTGACGAGCGCCTGGCTTCCCACCGCACAGGCTGTTTTAGCATTGAGTTATAAGGAACAAAGTGTAGGGTATTGCACTTTACAGCATAATATATCTCAACTGCTATTGATTAAGAAATAAATATTGACCGTATTGGAAATACACCCAGGCCGGAAATAATAGATGAATTATTACTCGTCCTGCTTCCCCTTTTCAGTGGTTGAATTAAGTGCACATTTCACAGAAGAGGATGGGAAGACTACTTTCTGTGTAGTGACTGTGCCGCATGATTACAGGTGTATATTGGTTATTTCAATAGGGTAGTGTTAATAGTCTGCCCATGAACACTTGCATACGTCTAATGTCTCCCAGATGGATTTTGCACTTGGACTTGTAATGTTGCTTTCCACACTTTGGTATGTGATTGTGCGAAATCTCTGAAGACTTGTAGAAATCAAAACTGTATTTATGTGTGTGTGTGTGTGTGTGTGTGTGTGTCTCATAGTATTGAAGCAGGGGGTCACCGGAACAGATCCCCATTCTTTTCAGGTTCGAGGACCCCCTGCTTCCTTAGGCTGATATTATTATACTCGCCACGCACGCTCGTGCTTCAGGCGATGGGATGGCGGAGGCGTGGCCGTGACGTCAAGTGAGCGGTTCGCCCTCATTCACTGAACCGTGCACATGACCCGACCGTCGCACGGCAAAGACATTAATTTGTCTGGCTGAGAATCGCGTGCTTGGTCGCGCGCACTATGTGCGCCTTCATTGGTATTTATTAGTTTGTTGCGGCCAGTATAAACTTGGCTTTAGGTGCTTACCTGTGTAGTAGGTGCCAGTGGACGCTCTGTTAGCGAGGATCGCGTAATTGTCCCCTTTCAAAGCTCCCGTGTTGCATAGGCCAATGGGAAGCCGTGATGTCATCTGGTGCAGCTTCTTATTGGTTCACGTGACATGGAGCCTTACAGTAACGAGGCTGGCTTATTTAAGCCAGCACAAGGGCATTCTGCCATAAACGTTGGGCTGTGGCCATAGTGCGCTCGCGACTCCTGCAAACAGATTAGCGCGGCTGTCGCTGAGCGATTTCTTTCCTCCGCTAACGTGTGATTGAGAGGCGTGGCTGTGACATCACCAGGCTGAACAAATGAGGTTTGCCCTCCATTGGTTCAATGGCTCACATGACGCGGCCGCAACGCGTAAAATCAAATGGATTTGTCCCCAAATCCTGCCGTGTGCAGTATGGCCGGATTGATGCACTTAAATAATTTGTTCGTGTCACTGCGCGGTCGCGTGCAGTATGTCCGCAGCCTTAGTTTTATGTACTGCTATATATTAAGATATTTAAAGTAGTCATATAATATGCAATATGGCAAAAGAAATAGCTGCTTTCAACACTGCCACCTTGGAATGTGTAATGGATATACTGAACTGTGCCACTATTTTTCAATTTACAAAAATGTGGAAGGGGAATTGTTTTTTTTTTTTTTTGCCTGGATGCCTTTTGATTTGAGGGTAAAAGGGAATCTGTAGAAGTCACTGCTCTCGGTGTAGGGTTGTTATGTTTGGTAAAGGAAAGTACTTTCTCCATATGACCATGTTTGTGTGGATATGTCACGCTAGAAATACTGTTTGAGTTATACATTTAATTACGGTTTTCGTCGACCAGGGTAATAAAACATTTAATAGTCTGCTTTCATTGCATCTTACAGAATGAGGTAAGCGGAGTTTGGTTTGATACTTCTGATAACCTCAGTTCTATGTGATCACTAACATAGAGGTGAATTATCTAAAATATATTACGTGAGCTCTGTAAACTTCTGCTATTAATACGGTGATGCATTAGGTTTTTATTTTTTAAGCATGGGCATTCAGATATAATATTATTATTATTATTATTATTATTATTATTATTATTATTATTTCAAAATCAATGTTTTTCCTAATTGTTAAAGATCATTGATTTTGTTTGTTTATTTCCCCCCCCCCACCCACCCCCAAGCACAAGTGTGTGTGTTGTGTGTGTGTGGTGTGTGTGTGTTTGTGTGTGTGGTTGTGTGGGTGTGTGTGTGTGTGTGTGTGTGTGTGTGTGTGTGTGTTATATAGCACCTTTTTTAATAGCCCTGGCTTTTCAGTGACTGCACCACATGTAGTGTAGGCAGTAGGACAAACATCTCTGTAGAAGACACAACTACATGTAGCATTTACAAGGGCCTGTCACGTGCTCTGCTACAACCTTTTGCTACCTGCTCATGTTATACATTGATGTTAAGCTCTGTTGCTTGTATTATACTGTACAGGATAATTGCCAGATATTTGTGCACACACGGTTACCACTGTCGCATCACGAGGCTGTGTCTCTCTATTTCCTCTTCCTTGGGGCCTGTCTCCCCTCACACATGTTTTATAAATTCATAACACTGATACTTAATCGCTATTAAGTTCTATAGGCTGTTCATCCGAAATTTATATGACTTGCAGTTATGTGCAGGAAAAGTCATTACATAGAAATACATCTGAGGTTAGGTGTCACGGAGACCAGGTTATTTACACCTTTTTTTACCGGGATCATATATAGAGCAAAACAAGGTAATGAAATAAATTGTAATTTATTCGGCATAAATTTGCTTACACAAAATACAGACAAAGACAGCAGGGAACTCTATGGGAGAGGTGTGGTTTGTTTGTTTTTTTGTTTTTTTTAAACACCCTGACCGGACTTGGCCCAGAATCTTCTGGAACCCAAATCGTTCCACCGCTACGTTCTCTTCTGAGAAATTGGTCGCTCCTGACCGCAGGTTAGTCCAAATCTCCTGGAACTCAAATGGGCATAAAATCCCAGACGCATCCTCTATGTTCGATTTTGAGGACTTGGCCCCGAAAAGCTGGACTTAGACTCTGGCGGGCAGACTTTTCAGGCTTGAAATCAAAGCTGGTGGCTCTGCTATTCGCGCATAAGTGACTTTGAAAAGCCGGCCCGTGCTCTTACTACAGGGAACTCCGAATCTGATTGGCTCACAGATTCTTACAGTATTCGGAGGTTCATTCAAAAAACTCAGCAACCAATCAATGCGTGGGAACTTTCCCAAGCAGCCAAGCCGGCTAGAAAAGCTGGGTCAGCGGGAAATCTGAAATAGCAGGGTCGCGCATATCTCTTGGCTATCTCTCTCCCTGGTATCTCAATGCCACCCACTGGACAGGCTCCACCAGATTTGGCAGAGCAAGTGGCATCCCGGAGGGCTGCCATTGATCTCCAGACCTGGTACTCCACCTTTCCCCGCTGACCAAATGGTATTCACACCACCTGGGCATCCTCTGGTTGCTTTGAACTCTGATTTCCAGCAGACTTACCGGCGCCTATGGGTTAGCTCGGGTAGCCTGTTTAGACATCGGTTTCCGAATGTGAAAGCCCACTACATTAAAGTACATTTTAATACATTAAGGGGTATTTTAATATACTTCTGAGTCTCTGAGTACTGGGGACAGAAGAAGAAAAAGGATGTAGTTATATTTCTATCTGCCTTTTCCCCACACACTTTTTTATCTTGGACTCAGACTGGACTCTGAGTCCCCCCTCAACCTTATAAACGGTTGGGGCACCCACAAACCCTATGCTAGTTGTGGGACACCTGTGCACTGGCTAGGGTTTCCCTCAGCTACAGGAATATGTTTTATCCCTGTGCCCCATTCTCCTTTCTGGTTGTGCTGAAACAGGGTACCCTAGTGGTGAGTTGCGCTGGCGTTTTCAAGGGGACATTTATAGGGGAACCGACAACTCCACAACCCCCTTGGCACATTCTGTCAACGGTTCCTCTGCAAAAAAAAAAAAAAACTTGAAACTCGTACCCTAGCAATCCCTGCTTGCTGGCATGCCCAGAAAGGGAAAAACACGAAAAATACCTTTATTACATACAATATAACAGAATGGTACATTGTTACTGAGCCCAAGAGCTAACTCTTGAACCCTTATACGCGGATCAGGGGTAACCAAAACGGGCTTGACTCTTATTATTTGAGCCTGGTTACCCCCCACCGTCACATTGGGTTAACCAATTTTCATATAGTTCTTATTCACTACAGTTGCATCCCAATATACCTGGAGCAATGAAGGACAAAGGTCTGTAGGTAATAACCGATTATAGAAATACCTCTTATGAAATCCATATACCACCGCAACTTGAAACTTCCATAAAGAATGATTTATGATTTGCAGCTGGCTTACACTTGGGAGGTTTTTCATTAAACTGCAATAGTGCCAATCCGGGCACGATCACACAGCATTTCCCATTTAAGTTTTTAGTGCCCAAGTTGATATTATTACAGTTCCATAATTTTTTTTCCATTAGTCTCTCAGTCACATCTCTGCCTCCCTAACTCGTCAGGTTATATTGTTTGGGATTCAAAAGAAAATGAAGACGCGGCCAGATAATGGCAGTGGGTGACTGAAGTTCTAGTTACAGAACCATAATATCTCAATTGAGTCGGCACGTCTGCTTTCTGTGTATATACCTAATTAATTAATTAATTAATATATAATAGGCAAGTGTGGCCTTTTGATAATGAAGACCCACATTTTTATTTGAAAGTCCCCTGGTGTGCTGTTCTCTATTAAAACTTACTTATGGGAAAGTACCCCGACCATCCAAAATATTACACAGTACAAGATTAAAAATGGACATATGTAGATGTTTTCTGTCGCAGAATACATGCCATCATCTTGTATCCAATTGGCCTGTTTAATGCTCGAAGCAAAAGAAGAGTTTAGCAGACCTGTAATGAGTGAATCTTAATTGGAAACACTAATTCCAGTGCTACAATGCCAGGTGGTATTATGGATGTTTTTAAATGAGTCACAGGAATGATGGCTAAACAAATCAGATGGTGGTAGTGAGTCATTGCCACCTCCCCTTCACAGGCCCACTCTTGGGGAGAGTAACATTGCACCAATACTGCTTGTGTTCTGAAGTAACTCTTAATGCTGATTTATCTTCTAAGCCAGGGGAAGCATTGTGCCTCCTCATGATAACCAGCATAACATCCCTCATGATAGCCGGCATAACATCCTCTGCGGCCAGACAATGCAGAAAGTCCAAAGCAATGCATTGCTATTACCATGGGATTAAACTTGTCTAAGAATTGTGAAGTGTCACAAATCGGTGTATATTTTACTATATTCTGTCTGATCTAATACTTTATTGTAGTCCTATTACTGTAAAAGGTGAAACTGCTTTACAACTTAACACTCCATTACAACTTTCAAATTGCTGCATAACGATTTATGTAGATTATGAAGACGCACAGCACCTTTGTACCACTGGTTGACATTTTGCATCTACTGACGCACTCCCTCAGTGTTTCATAATGTGCCTCTGTACATTGGTGTAACAGGTTTAAGTAGTGTCTGTGCTCATACCTGCATACAGCAGTGTTAAATAGTCCGATGTTCCACTGCTGTGCATGTCCTTGCATGTCCATAGTGTGATTTGTGTACGGTTTGACACATTATTGGATCGGTATGAAAGTTAAACATAAAAAGATGAGTTATATGAGATCTATGGAGTTATACACTTGGTTCACTGCAATGTATCCTTGCTTATAGATGCACTTCTGTTTCTCTAGAATAGCCCTACAGAGGGAAAGTGTGCATACATACATAATCAATTGAGGCAGAGTGCATAGCATGAAGGTCAGAGCTGCATTGCTTATTTCATGTTGAATAATGGTTGCACTTTATGAAATTGTGCTTCATTTAAGTATTTTGGATTGGGGGATGATTGTGCTTCATTTAAGTATTTTGGATTGGGGGATGATTGTATTGGTTAATATAGTAAAAGATGGCAAGAGAAAAATGTAGAGCGGATAGTAAAATGTTTTCACAAATCATTGTATTAGTTTGGTAGAAAAGCTGTTCTGTCGCTGTGGAAGTGAAGTAGAAAATGTACTGTGGCAGCACAACCCAGAAGGAAACCGAAATCGGGTATGGAAACTGTCCCTGGTGCCTGTGCAGCGGTGGATTAACCGGCCAGTCACCGCTAGTCTGTTGCAGTGCGCCAGGTCCAGCTTTCATTGCTTGACATCAAAGTGCTGTGACCGGCGATGTCTTACAGGTCTGTGACATCAGCACTGCTGATTGTGGAGTGGGGGTATCGGAGAGCGGGCAGCAGAGGCGTGCATGGGTGGGAGCGAGGCAAAGAGCTGCAGGACTCTGCTTGCCACTGCTCTCCATGAGGTCATGGGGAGTGTGTGTGTCATACAGAGCCACTGCTGATTTTTTTTTGGGGGGGGTGATTTTGTAGGAGTCAAAGTTGAGCAGAGGACAGAGACTGGCACAGCTGCAGGCTGCACTCTCCTCACCCCCACTGCTCAACAAAACTTTGGCTCCAAAAGTTGTAGCTGGCTGCCAAGCTTTTACAATTTTTTCGTACTCATGCTAGCATAGCAGACTAAGGTGTGCTATTGCCAGTCGAGGCAGTGACTGACAGCTTCGTCATCACTGGTATGACGAGGGGATTATTGTACTTGTATAAAACTCAAGCATTATTGTCATTGTGCACTTAATACACATCACTGTGCCTTCAGCGAAACTGAACAAAGTCTTGAGTTTCTTGAGTTGTTTTTTAGTCCCTGCGTCAGAGCCATAGCAAATAATTGTTTTACTAGGCCCTGCTTTGCCTAGTAAAATAAAGTCGCACATTTGTCAGTTTTAAGATCTAACAGATTGCATTGTGAAGTTGTGCGCAGGGCTTATCTAGATCCTATACAGAAATGTTTGCATGCAGGGAATGTGAGAAGAAAATATCTTAACTCGACAATTCTCGGCCAAGATGAAAATATGCCACACTGTAGCAAAAATGGAAAAGTAGGTTTTATCAGAAGGAAACAGATCACAGGGTTCTCTCTTTCTCTCTTCCCCCCCCCTCCCCCCGCCCCTCACCCTGACTTGTGACAGTAAATCTAAAGAAGAGCCTTCTGGTTATCTGTAGGACATGTATCTGATCGAACATTTGGTGCTCAGTTTTATGCTATTGTGTTCCAGATGGTAATCTTGATCTCCCTAAGAACTGGTGGTTTTGTATTTACTTTATCCAAACCTGCTATACATACAGGAAATTCCAAAGAAGACAGTGGTGATGCTGTCTATATATGTGAACCAGTACTCCCTAAATAAGCACACCGGTTCTTCATGAATATTTATTTCATAGTTTGTTTGTTTTTTCCTAACGTGCTACTCGTTAAAACTCTGTACTAGAGCGTGTGGTTGGTAGGAGTAAAGCAGTTGTAATGTCATTGTAATGTCATTGCTTTTTGGAACTGGGGAACTTTATTTGAAGCCTAGTGTTGGCTTTTGGGACCTTGAACAAGTCACTTTTATGTACCTATGCCTCCGTTTGTAAAATTAGATTGCTGGCTCTACGGGGCATGCTCGGAGTGTGTGTGTCCCTCAATGAGCTGTCATACACACTCCACTCTCTTGGCCGCAATTCTGTCTGAATCAGAGCGAGAGGAAGTGTTGGGGAAGGGAGGATGGGAGTGTTTGGCAGCTCCATGAGAGCTGCAAGAAAACTGCATCTCTCCCTTGTCAGGCAAGGACCAGGAGATCACGGCCCCCGTACCTCAATTCCTACCTACTCCAGGGACTGTCTCAACACCTTCCCCAACCTGGGGCAATTGCTTGAAGAGTGTGGAGGACTGTATCTGGAACGTTCAAAAGTTCCAGTCTTGAAATGAGCAGAACGTGATGATGAATAAAGTAGTCTGTGGGGGAGATGCATCGGTACAGTACAGTTCTAACCGATAACGGATAGTCTCTGGCTCGTTCATTGTGAGCAGTGTTTCCCAGGCTTGCTGAATGAATTCTCTCATCCATCACATGACACCTGAGACCAATGGAGGATCAATAATAAATACTGTGTGGGGTTTTTCTTTTTCATTTTGTCCCAAAGCAGGGTTCTCAATCTTCTGGATTCAGAGACGATTTTAGGCTTAACCAATAAATGCGTACGTGTGTATGCACCATATAAATGGATATTGTAATACAAGACCTGTTCTGCAGTAGAGAGCTTACGATGGAAAGAAGCGGAGCACAGCAATGAAGTAAGGGGGCTAGGCACCGGTAAGTACAAGGTGAAAAGTCCTTTAATCCATGGTAGACATCATGGTGTGAGGATAAGTAAAATCTCTAACGTGTTGTCAAAGGGCGACGGCCCGAAACGCGTTAGCGATTTTACTTACTCTCACACCATGATGTCTACCATGGATTAAAGGACTTTTAACCTTATACTTACCGGTGCCTAGCCCCCTTACTTCATTGCTGTGCTCCGCTTCTTTCCATCGTGAAAGCTCTCTACTGCCGTATACATTATGCGTGATGCACGCTGATGGACCCACAAACTCTCAATCGTGAGTACCCCCATTCCTTCAGATACAGATTGGGTGTTCATTATTTTATGTGTGCCGTTCTCCAGGGAGACGTTTATTATAATGGTGTACATCAGGGGTCATGCATACATAGCTGACCTGAAGATTCATTATCCAACACTACAGGTCCCCATACTTCTGGAGATTCAGACATACACACTGGAATTTGACATACTCAAGAGAGTAGATTTAAAGTGGTTCTCCCAAGAATTTAATTTCTGTAATTACTCAAGATATTATCACATCTGCAGTGATTCTTCACAGCTGAGCATCGATTGTTGGAATCTTTTTTCCTATTGTTTGCTTACAAGACCTGTTCTGGTTCATTTACATTAAGACGGTAGGAGTCTGCTGCTCTTGTGATTTTCATGCTCTGCAGAGCATTGCTATTCTCAGTGAAGAAGTTGGAGACGGTTCAATTTACCTGAACCAGAAATGTTATTTGGACACTTTGTTTAACTTTTCATGTTGGTCACCATACTAGGCAGTAAAATACTCCAGCATTTTTCTTGGAAGCGCCAGAGGCCCTACCTGCTAGTTTCCCAGGGGCTGGTTGGGCCGAATGGTCAGCCAGATCAATGGTGATGCCCCCTCCACTTTTGTTTCTGTCAGCTGAGGAGTGATAGCTGTCATGATCGCTGCTGACGCAGTAGCGTGACGGCAAATGCCGGCACTGAATGTTAAACCAAGGCCTGTGCAGTGCCACTTTGGAATTGCTGCAGGATTCATTCTTCACTTAGGTGTGTGACTAAAATGCCCTTAAATAAGCAGTATGTGTTGGAGTTGGGCAAAATACCAATAAGGGAAATATTGCTATAATGGAAAATACTGATTTAAGTCAAATGTTACATTTTATTTAATTTATTTTTATATTGCTGTATAGCTCTTGTCATGGGTATCATTAGTGTTTCACACAGTTAGCGACTTTCAGTGTTAAACTGCGCTCATGGTGGCGTGGGCGCCGCTGCACCCGCAGCGATATGTGCACTTGGCTGCAGGCGATTGCGGGGGCGTGGCGAGTGTCACAAAGATGGTTCGACCTCATTGGTTGAAACAGCTGATGTCACGCGACTGCAGCCTGAAAAGACAAATTTACTTGTCTCACGACACTGCAGGAGCGTCGACGCGCTACATTGCCGCTATTACTATGATACCTTCAATAGAGAAGCATGGAAGAGTCCCGAACGTGCAGGTGTGCGCACGTAGCAACGCCCCCACCATGAGCGCAGCCTAAGATGCAGCTCTGTCGTCTATAAAAAGGCTGCAAGTGTAGCCGGATCAAGGCACCAGGCCAGCAGACGGCTTTTCCGTGGCCCTGGACAGGTTGTTGGACCTGGGTAGCAGGGTGTATGTGCTGAATCTTCCCTGCCTGTGGGCCCCGCAGCGCAGTGAAGCT